>CABHPP010119588.1:32025-51164 GCA_902168425.1 Peromyscus attwateri
AAAATATATGTGGCTTTTAAAAGAAAGATAACATTTGTGTATAGGTGAAGAAAGTTCATTCATATCCCCATGTTAACAAAGAAAAATGTTTATATGAAGACTCGGGTGGTTAATAGTAATTTGGTGGGGGTGGAGGCATAAGAACAAAAAGAATATCCAAGGAGTGATTTTAACATGTCAGTGTGAGAGTTAAATATTACATTTATATTGGTTTAAAACCAGGTTTAGTCAGTGAGGTGCTGTTGTCTTTCTACTATCAATGTTACTATTAGCTCTCCTCAAAATTTTTCATGAAATAAAAACATTATTTAAGTCAAAGATCCCACTAATTGAGTAAGTTCTGGTTCTTCTATGAGATCCATTGCTCTGATGTCACTCATCCCTTCTGTTCTCCACAGATTCTGGTAATCAGCACAAATCATGAGTCTTACACACTGTGAATTCCTGCACTTTATTATGAGCCAAAGTAAATCAAGTCTGCAACTTCAAAACTCTCAGGTTTGTCTAACAAACCTTGGAGTGCAGAATTCCTCTCCTGAGACAGCTGTCTTTATTTATATTCATTCCAGAGTTTGTCTAACACATATACCTTAGTCTTTCCCTTCCTCTCAGTTTAATTCTCTCTTTTTTTCTGTCAGGTGACTTCATTTCCTTTGTGATCCTTAAATAACTTTTCAATACTGTGCAACCCTTCACATTGATAAAGGACATAGTGCATACTCTGAACATTTCTGGTGACAATGAAGAAACACAGCTGTGTATCTGAGTGCTCTGACCCACTATACTGGGTCTTCTGGGGGTAACTATCCACCCCTCAGTTGGGTGCTGAGTTCCCAAGAATCTGGAACTTTCCTAATTTCTTAATTGAGGAAAACTTTAACAGCACTTTAAACAAGTTTCACCTTTTTTCATCTTCATGTTTTGTACCATTTTAGTAAGGGATGAAATTTTGATGTTACTCTCTGTGTATTTGACATAGAACTTTCAGAAATTTCTGTTTCTAGTCTACTTCACTGAAGATAAAAAGAAATAGAAATATCTTTATAACTTATATACCACACTTATTAATTATTCTCTGAGTTACTTAAGTTTATATTGTTACATAGTCATTTGGATTATTCTTAAAAGTTTTGGTCACAGAATTTATGAATGATATGTTACAAATTATTAACTACCATAATTTGCAAGTATAGCTGTATGCAACAGTTTACTATTCCTTACTAGTAATCATGTCTCTTATATGTAAACGTGTTTTAAATGTACTTAATTTATTTTAGTAAGTTAATATACATTAAAATTGTATGAGTTGATTCCACTTCTTCATTTACTTTACAATAGCGTTTCTTTTAAATCTGATGGGATCAATGATTCTATAAATGTGCTTGAATAGTTTATGCAATCAAATCATATATCATGTACATAACATCAATTTGTGAAGCTCATATTTGTATGGGACAAAAGTTTTATATTCTTTCTTTGACATGTTGCATATTTAGCAAGGAGCAATGATGTCAGTGCAAAAGTTTCCCTCTCTGCAGAAGGTTTTCTGTCAGATGTGGACTACCATCCTCTGCACTATTTAATTCTAACAAAAATTAAGGGAGCCTAAAATAGCCATCTTCACTGAGTTGAGTCTGTACATACAAAAAAACCTGTCATGACAATTTAAAGTGGGAATATATAGAAAAGAATAGATACTGAGAGACAAATGATGGTCATACAGATAGTCTCATTGGTCTAATAACTCATTCTTCTGACTGTATTTAAGTCAGTATCCTCTTGGTGATGATAAGATGTATTCTGCCAGCTAGTCTATGGAGATTATGTCCCACACTTAGACAGCCATTAGCATCATAGGAAATTCTCCCCCCTCTTTCTGTACATCTTCCATCTGCTCACTGGACATCACTTGAGACACATAGATTAGGTTCTCAGTCAACTGGTTCTGGCCAACTTCACTGTTTCATCACCTAAATCTATACCACAGACATTGATAATATTGGGATGGAAATATTTCCTGAATGATCCAAGTTGAAAACTTGTCTTTTACTTCTATAGAGTTGGCGGAGCAGTGTCCTTTATCACTGTCTACTTCTTCAGTTTTTTTTTCTAGTCCATTAATCTCAACTCTAGGATGTGCAGGTGGATTAACCTCAAGATTCATTCTCTAGAGTTCATTGTTTACTGCTCACCCTAGAGCTGGTTTCTACATCTCCTGAAGAACTTATTTCTTCCATTTTTAGAGAATGTTCCATTAAATAAGAAAACCTTCAGTTTAGAAAGTAATAATGGGTATTGCTCCTGGACAATGGTGGCAACATGTGCTTCAGTATATAATGTCCTAAACTTTTTCTGTGACATGTTGAGTTTGATTTTTGTGATCTGCGCTAGTGGATTTGTGGTAATTTTGCTTCACAGACATAATCAGTGTCCAGCACATTCACAACACAGCTTCTCCTCTAGTGGTTCCCATGAAGACACAGCCACATGTGGCATTCTTTATCCTCATGAGTTTAGAGCCTTCTATTCTGTCTACATGAGTTTGGCCCTTTGAATGACTCTTACTGAAAAATGTGACCAGTGGGTAGTGAACAGCTCTGTCCTTCTGGCATCCTCTTTTCCATCATTCATCTCTATGTGCTCATCCTCAGTGACACTTGACTCTGCCAGGTCTGTGTTTGCCAAGGAATAAAGCTTTTTCCTTATTCATGTGCTCTGCTGATAGTGTCTTGTAATCAAGGTATTTGAACAGAATATTACTGTCAACATATGTCATTATTATACTATCTGTAATCCACCAACACATATTGTCCTGGAAATAACATCAGTTGTTTCTCTAGTGTTGTCTATCTCATAAGCAATGTAAAACCTTTTTTACATGAGGAATCAAGGCAATGTTATGCTAACATTTAGGGCTTAAAAAACTAAGATAGCCTCACCTGGGCCTGAACTTCTTCTAATACTCCATGCTAATGTCAACAAGGAATTGGTTGCCCCAAGACTGGACTATAAGCCCCTTTCAGATTGCCTACAACCTGACAAGACAGAGTAACAGGAAATAAATATCCAAAAACCCACTGAATAAAGGGAACTTTAGGTTTCCAGACTAAGAACTGCTACCTAATTTCAAATTCCTAGATCCCATAATAAAAAATGCAAAGAGTACAAGTAACCATGATGGTTTTTCTCTGCCAAAAACTATGACTTCTACATTAATGTTGCCTAGAAAAGTCATTTAGAAATGAACAACTCAATGATTTCAAAATAGCAATAATATATGTGATCCTGAAATTCAGATGATATGAATAAATTGCACAATGAGGATGTGAAGCCAAATACTTGAATGAATAATGTAAACAACTCAAGATATGAAAATAGAATTGAATTGTGAGTTAGAATCCCCCAAAAAGGCAAAATGAAGTAAAAGTTGAAATGGTAAATCAGGAATTTTTTTTAAAGTTCAGAGAATTCTGCTGTGGAATAATCCTTCTGCACATTGTGAATATAAATTACTCTCCTTAGCTAATAAAGTACTGACTAGCTGGTAGCCAGGCAGGAAGTATAGGTGGGACAACCAAACTAAGGATTCTGGGATGAAGAAGGGTGGAGTCAGAAGTGATAAACAGACACAGAGAGAAGCAAGTTTCCCCTGCCTCCTCTCCTCCCAGTCCCTCCCCTAATGTCCCTTCTCCTCAGATTCACTCCCCTTCTCTTTCCATTCAGAAAAGTGCAGGCCTCTCAAGGATATCAACCAAACACTTCCTCCTATCAAGTTACAAAAAGAATAGGCATATCTGTTCATATTAAGGCTGGAAAATGGAACCAAGTAGGAGGAAAAGGTTCCCCAAAGCAGGCAAATCAGTCAGAAACAGCCCTCACTCACACTCTTTGAAGTCTCACAAAAATATTAAGCTACACAACTGTCACATATATGCAGAGGAGCTAGGTTAGACCCATACAAGCTGCCTGATTATCCATTCAATCTCTGTCAGCCCGTTTGCCCTAGATTATTCTGTAAGCCATATTATCCTGATGTCCTTAACCCCTCTGTCTCCTATAATTCTTCTTCCTCCTCTACCTAGGATTCCCTCAGCTATGATGACTGTTGGTCTCCAAATCATCTCCTAATAATTGCTGAATGAAGCCTCTCTGATGGTGACTATGCTAGGCTCCAGTCTAAAATTATAGTACAGGATCTTTAGGAACCATTTCACAGGATTTTTTTCCACTTGAGTTTGGTGTTTGGTTCTATTCTAGGTCTCTGGGCTATCCAGACCCTGGGTTCCTGGCTGTCCAGACAATGTCAGGCATAGTTGCCCTCTCATGGAATGGGTCTCAATTTGGACCAGTCATTGATGGGCCACTTCATCAAGTTATGCTCCACCATTACCCCAGCACATCTTGCAGGCAGGACAAATTGCAGGTCGAAGATTGTGTAGCTTGTTTGGTGTCCCAATCCCTCCACTGGAAGCCTTACCTCGTTACAGAAGTTGGATGGTTCATGCTCCATATCCTCTATTACTAGGAGTCTTCTAGCATCTGCCCGGTAGATTCCAGGGAGTTTCAATTGTACTAGGTTTCCACTTTGCCCCTGAAATGCTCACCAATCCAACTGTTTCTCCCAATACTCCTGTGATTATTTTTTATCTGTAAGTTCTTTATAATACAGGGTTTTTTTAAGACAAGGAATGAAAAAATTGAGTGTCAAAACCATTCTTTCGTCAATTTTAAAGTATAAAACGTACTTATATTAAATATGATTTTACTGCTCTTTCAGAACATCTGATTTAATCAGGTTTCAATGGACATGTGTGAGGGTTGTTATTCTCTTTGAAAAATAGCATTATGGGTAAATTTCCATGAGGGCTATGGACTCAGAGTGTGATGAATAATGGTCTTTACTTCATAACAAGATCACTAGAGTCTTAGGGTACAAATGCTAGATTGTTTAAGTGTTGATTATGCAAGGCCCACCATACATCTGTAATGGTAGCCATGCTGGTTGAGTCCTGATAATAAATTATAAACCCCAATATATGACACTTCCTCCCTTTTGAGTAACAAGGATGGTACAGTCTTACAAGTTTCTAGCTCTTATCTTTCCCTGAGTCATTCAGGGTTATTGTTTTTACAGCAAATACCATGCTCAGGATATTCAATAAGTACCATTGGTTGGAGGACCTGGAGACATAGCTTACTGGTTAAGAGCAGACACTACTTTTGGAGAGGAACAAGTTTAAATTCCCAGCACCTACTCTAGGCACAACTGCCTATATTTCCAGGTGATCTGATAGCCATCTGACCTCCTGTGTACACATACAAACACACACACAGAAGCACACACAAAGTATTAATTAAAATAAAAGGAAAAATTTTTATAGTATTTTATTTTATAACTAACTTAATTTCACATATCAGCCACTGATTCCCCCATCCTCCCTTTTCCCCCCCCCACCCCCCCCCCCCCAATCCACCCCCACTCCCACCTCCTCTAAGGCAAGGTCTTCCTTGGGGAGTCAGCCCAGCCTGGCAGACTCAGCCAAGCCAGTCCCCACCTCCCTACACCAAGGCTGAGCAAATTGTCTCAGCATAGGCCCCAGGCTCCAAAAAGTCAGCACATGCTCCAAGGACAGGTCCTGACTCCACTCTCTGGGAGCCTCCCAAACAGTTCAAGCTGATCAACTGTCTCACTTATCCAGAGGGACTGGCCCAGTTCTATGGGGGTTCCGTCACCATTGGTTCACACTTCATGCGCTTCCACTAGTTTGGCTATTTGTCCGTGTGCTTCCTTCAACCTTGGTCTCAACATCTCTCCCTCATATAATCCCTCCTCTCTCTCGCCGATTGGACTCCCAGTGCTCCACCTGGGGCTCAGATGTGGATCTATGCAACAGATTCCATCAGACACTGGATGAGAGTTCTATCATGACAAGATGTTCGGCTATCCAATCACCAGAGCAGGTCATCTCAGGCACTCTCTTGACCATTGCCAGTAGTCCACAGTGGAGGTATCTACGTGGAATTCTGGGGACCTCTCTAGCATTCTGCTTCTTCCTATTCCTCTGGGGTCTTCATTAATCATGGTATCTCCCTCTCCATTCTCCCACTCTGTTCCTGATCCAACTGGTACCTCCCTATCTGATAAGCTCTCTTTCCCCTGACCCTTACCCTCCATTACTCACCACCCCCAGTTTGCTCATGTAGATCTCATCATCTATGTCTCTGTTGTTGAGTGGTCCCTGTGTCTTTCTTAGGGTCGTCTTTACTAGGTAGCCTCTCTGGAGTTGTGAGTTACAGTCTGGTTATCCTTTGCTTTACATCTAGTATCCACTTATGAGTGAGTACATACCATGTTGGTCTTTCTGAGTCTGGGTTACCTCACTCAGGATGATTTTTTTCTAGTTCCATCCATTTGCCTGCAAACTTCATGATATCATTGTTTTTCTCAGCTGAGTAGTACTCCATTGTGTATATGTACCATATTTTGTTTATCCATTCTTCAGTTGAAGGGCACCTAGGTTGTTTCCAGGTTCTGGCTATTACAAATAATGCTGCTATAAACATAGTTCAGCATGTGCCCTTGTGGTATGATTGATCATTCTTGGGTATATGCCCAAGAGTGGTATAGATGGATCTTGAGGGAGGTTGATTCCCAATTTTCTAAGAAAGCACCATATTGATTTCCAAAGTGCTTGTACAAGCTTGCATTCCCACCAACAGTGGAGGAGAGTTCCACTTGCTCCACATCCTCTCCAACATAAGCTGTTTTCAGTGTTTTTGATCTTAGCCAATCTGATGGGTATAAGATGGTATCTCAGAATCCTTTTGATTTGCATTTCCCTGATGATTAAGGATGTTGAGCAATTCCTTAAATGTCTTTAGGCCATTTGAGCTTCTTCACTTGAGAATTCTCTGTTTAGCTCTATAGCTCATTTTTTAATTGGACTGCTGGGTATTTTGATGTTTAGTTTATTGAGTTCTTTATATAATCTGGATATCAGCCCTCTGTCAGATGTGGGGTTGGTGAAGATCTTTTCTCATTGTGTAGGCTATCTTTTTGTCTTATTGACCATATCCTTTGCCCTAAAAAAGCTTCTCAGTTTCAAGAGGTCCCATTTATTAATTGTTTTTCTCAGTGTCTGTGCTACTGGTGTTATATTTAGGAAGTGGTCTCCTGTGCCAGTTTGTTCCAACTTCCTACATGCTCTGCTGTCAGATTCAGTGTAACTGGATCTATGTTGAATTCTTTGATCCACTTGGACTTAAGATTTGTGTATGGTGACAGATATGGATCTATTTGCAGTCTTCTACAAGTTGACATTCAGTTATGCCAGCACCATTTGTTGAAGATGTTTCCTTTTTCCCATGGTACAGTTTTGGCTTCTTTGTCAAAAATCATATGTGCATAAGTGTGTGGATTAATGTCGGGGTCTTCAGTTTGTTTCCATTGGTCCACATGTCGATTTTTTTTTGCAAGCTTTATTTTTCAGAACACAAACAGAATATCACACAACAACTGTGAAAAAACAAATCCTTGGGCTATATAAGCATATGTGGTGCTGCTCAGTCATATATATAATAGTTCCACATTTTTTTTCCTCTTTTAGGAATCAACATACAGTTTTCTACAGTGGGTAAAACAATTTACATTCCTACCAATGACATCATGTTGTTGCTTCTATTCAGTTTCCTTGCTAGGTAACATAGGTACCCTGATAATCCATTGTGATTTTGATTTGCATTTCCCTGATAACAATTGACACTGAACACTTATTCATAAACTTGGCCACCATTTCTGTCATTTTGACAAGGCAGCTACTCAGTTCTTTTGTGCATTAATTTAATTTTTTATTTTTTTAATTCTATGACATAGCCTTTATTTAACTTGTTCTTCCATTACCTAATGTGTTCCCAGATAAACATACTATTGCTCCTTTACACTCTCCAGTGTCTGCTCATATCTCACCTTCTCACAAAGGCCATCTGTAGCCTTTTCATACAGCCAGAAATGGTTATTTCACATTATATTCTACCTCTCTACCTACAGCATCTAAAACAGTACCTGGAAACATCTACTCAATAAACATACAAAGCAACAAAACATACTGTACTATTTTCCTGTGAGTAATTCTTCAGTCACCTTTACTTACATATACTATATACGTATATATGAAACTGGTTTATCATCGCACTAAGTGTTTCTTCCCAATCAGGCCTCTCTCGGGGGTGAACATTTCTATGTAGCTCTGGAACAAAATCATCCTCTTCAGACTGTATTGAGGACTTCATCTTCCTTCTTTAGGTTGGATTTTTCCTTCTAGTGCTTTCTGTAAGGCTGGGTTTGTGGATAGGTATTGATTAAATCTGGTTTTATCATGGAATATTTTGTTTACTCCGCCTATGGTGATTGAGAGTTTTGCTGGATATAATAGTCTAGGTTGGCATCCGTGGTCTCTTAGTGTCTGCATAACATTTGTCCAGGACCTTCTAGCTTGCATAGTCTCTATTGAGAAGTCTGGTGTTATTCTGATAGGTTTGCCTTTATATGTTACTTGGTCTTTCTCCTTTGCAGCTCTTAATATTTTTTCTTTGATCTGTATGTTTAATGTTTTGATTATTATGTGGCGAGAGGACTTTCTTTTTGGATCCAGCCTATTTGGTGTTCTGTAGGCTTCTTGTATCTTCATAGGTATTTCTTTCTTTAGGTTAGGAAAGTTTTCTTCTATGATTTTGTTGAATATATTTTCTGTGCCTTTGAGTTGGTATTCTTCTCCTTCTTCTATCCCTATTATTCTTAGGTTTGGTCTTTTCATGGTGTCCCAGATTTTTTGGACGTTTTGTGTTACGACTTTTTTGTCTTTAGTGTTTTCTTTGACTGAGGAATCTATTTTCTCTATTGTGTCTTCAGTGTCAGAGATTCTCTGTTCCATCTCTTGTATTCAGTTGGTTATACTTGTTTCTGTAGTTCCTGTTCATTTAGTCAGGATTTCTATTTCCAGCATTCCCTCAGCTTGTGTTTTCTTTGTTGTCTCAATTTCTTTTTTCAGATCTTGGAATGTTTCTTTCATCTGTTTAATTATTTTTTCTTGGCTTTCTTTGCTTTCTTCCAATTTTTTGTTTGTTTTTTCTTCCATTTCTTTAAGGGAATTTTTTATTTCCTCTTTAAAGAAGTTTTTCATTTCCTCTTTAATGGAGTTTTTCATTTCCTCTTTAAGGGAGTTTTTTATTCCCTCTTTAATGGAGTTTTTCATTTCCTCTTTAAGGGAATTTTTTATTTCCTCTTTAATGGAGATTTTCATTTCCTCTTTGAGGAAATTTTTTATTTCCTCTTTAAGAATATTTTTTATTTCTTCTTTAAGGGCCTCTATCATCTTCTTTAAGTCATTGTTAGGATTAATTTCTTCTGTTTCTTCTGCTTTGGTATGTTCAGGACTTACAATTGTAGGGTCGGTAGGTTCTGGTGTTGTCATATAGGCCTTTATGTTGTTGCCTGTATTTTTCCGCTGGCGTCTACTCATCTCTTTCTCTGCTCAGTGCAGATGGTGTAAGACCCTAACCCTTCAGGCTTACACCTCTAAGCCTCAGAAATGAGAAACTTCAAGCACCGGGAAATGAGAAACTAAAAATCTGGTTTTCTGGGCAAGCTGACCATCCCTGTTCTCAGTCGGTGAGGTATATATTTACGATTCTGGTGATCTGGTTCGGTGGTTGTGTGGTCTTAATAAGTTCTTTTGAGAGCTTCTTGAAATACAGGATCCAAAGACACCTCTTACTCCGTGGCTTGCTGTATAGCTGGGTGGCTGGCCCCTGATGTCTTCCTCCTTCTCTGGCTCCTCGATCCTTCAGGTTCCTGCAAGCACCGCGGTGTCCTCCCTCGTTGCCTCTGTAGTCACAGCTGCACTGATCCCTGCCACGGAGATCAGGTCTCCCAGGGCGCTGTGCTCTCCTCTAGTTCCCAATTGAGAAGCAATCAGCAAGGTGATTAACATCCACTGTGTGGGCACGGGCGTCCCTGATCCTTGTAGCTCCTCTTCTTGCATTCACCCAGCTCTGTCGCGCCCCAAAGGGTCACCTGGGGAGCCCCCGGCCCCTGCTCCTTCCCTGTGCTTGCCAAGACCACGCCGCTCTCGTACCACGCCGCTCGTACCACGCCTCTCACCGAGCGCCCGGCGATCCGCTCACCCGCAGGCCTGGGGAGACCGCACAGGAAGGATCGATCCAAACCGCGGATTCCCGAGGAAGGCAGAGAAACTCTGATGCTCTAGCCAGCTTTTCTTAACTTAAATTAATCCTTCTGTCTTTTTTCTCTGAGCTTTTATCTTTCACTTTTTCTGTATACCTTTTTGGACGTCTTTCTTTGTGGCCCTGTTCCTCTTCCACATCAGTTCATCATCCTATTTTGCTCTCACACACGGCCCACCAGCAGCAGCCACCATCTTGATCTATATCTCAAGTTTCCAGCCCACATGTCGATTTTTATGCCAGTACCAAGCTGTTTTTATTACTGTAGCTCTATAGTAGAGCTTGAAGTCAGGGATTGTGATGCCTCCAGAGGTTGCTTTATTGTACAGGATTCTTTTGGATATCCTGGGTTTTTGTTTTTCCATATGAAATTGAGTATTGTTCTCCCAGGTCTGTGAAGAATTGTGTTGGTATTTTGATGGGGATTGCATTGAATCTGTAGATTGCTTTTGGTAAGATTGCCATTTTTACTATGTTAATCCTACCTATCCGTGTGTGTGGGAGATCTTTCCATTTTCTGACATATTTTTTCATTTCTGTCTTCAGGGACTTAAAGTTCTTGTCATATAGGTCCTTCACTTGTTTAATTAGAGTTACGCCAAGGTATTTTATATCATTTGTGACTATTGTAAAAGGTGATGCATCTCTGATTTCTTTCTCAGACCATTTGTCATTTGTATATAGGAGGGCTACTGATTTTTTTTTCGTTAATTGCATATCCGGCTACATTGCTGAAGGTGTTTATAAGCTGTATGAATTCCTTGGTCTAATTTTTGGGGTCACTTATGTATACTATCATGTCATCTGCAAACAATGAAAGCTTGAGTTCTTTCTTTCCAATTTGTATCCCCTTGATCTCCTTATGTTGTCTTTTTGTTCTGGCTAGAACATCAAGTACTATATTGAATAAGTATGGAGAGAGCAGACAGCCTTGTCTTGTTCCTGATTATATTGGAATCGCTTTGATTTTCTCTCTCCATTTACTTTTATGTTGGCTGCTTGCTTACTGTAAATTGCCTTTATTTTGTTTTGGTATGTTCCCTATATTCCCAATCTCTCCAAGACCTTTATCATGAAGGGGTGTTGGATTTTGTCAAATGCCTTTTCAGCATCTAGTGAGAGGATCATGTGTTTGTTTTCTTTCAGTTTGTTTATATGTTGTATTATATTGACTGACTTTCATATGTTGAACCACCCTTGCATCCCTGGGATGAAGCCTACTTGATCATGGTGGATAATTGTTTTGATGTGTTCTTGGAGCCTTTATGTTGTTGTATGTACTTCTGCCTTGACATCTGCCCATCTCCTCTAATGGGTATAAGAGGTACCTATGTCTGAGTGAGTTACTGTTGGTCCACTCTGTGTTTGTTGTGTCTGTGTCTCAGTGGGGCTATTCTTGGTCTAATCTTAGATCCTGGTCTAATTGGAGCAGGCATATTCTGTGTCTCAGGGAGCTGTTCTAGTGTCAACTCAAGCTAGTTGGTTTTGTGTGTCACTAATAATTTCTTGGTCTTCTGAGGACTCTTGGTCCAGTCAGAGCTGACTGATTCTGTTTCAGGAAGCCTCTCTTGGTCCAATGAGAGGAGGCAGATTCTACTTCTCATAGAGCCACTCTTGGTCTAATAAGGGCTGGCAGATTCACTGTCTGCTGAGGTTACTCTTGGTCCAATGACAGCCCTTGGTCCAATGAGAGCCACCTCTCTAGGCCCAATGAGAGCTCTCTCGGTCCAAATAGAGCTGGGGGTTGGTTTTCAAGCCTCAGGAAGTGCCTGGGTTCTCCAGTGGATGGGAATGGGGTCAGAGCACGTAGATGCAGTGTCTACTGCTGAGCAATCTTGGTGAATAGAGAGCCTTCCCATAGGAACCCTGACTGCTGGCTGACAACTGGGGCTGAGTTAGGCGGGTGTTCCTGGGCAAGGGATGGGGCCCAGAAATGGGTCCTAGGGGCGGGCCTCTCTGGGTATGACCACAGTCACTCACCTCTAGGTACTGATAGAGCTGAGGGTAGGTTTTCAAGCCTCAGGAAGTGGCTGGCATCTATGGAAGATGGGAATGGGGGCAGGGCATGTAAATAAGAAAATTATTTTTGACAAAAATGGAATTATCTCTACATTTCATATGTTATGGATCTTGCTTGCAAGTTTAGCTGTTAGGAGTTTTCTACTCTAAACATCTAGCTTGGGTAGAGGGTTAACTTGCTTAGTTTGAGTGGAGGTAGAAAAAACAAGACTAGTATGCACTAACTAACACAGCAGGGTCTAGAGTTTTTGTTTATTTTTATCTGGACCTAAGCTAGCTCAGGGAACCTTGGAAAGTGAATCATCAAATTATATTTCTTATGAACCTATTAGAATACCTTCTTTTTAGAGTCTGGTGTTGTAAAACTGATATTGCTCAGTACCAAAAATATTTACCTCCATATATATATATATATATATATATATATA
Source organism: Peromyscus attwateri (assembly GCA_902168425.1). Classification (NCBI taxonomy): domain Eukaryota; kingdom Metazoa; phylum Chordata; class Mammalia; order Rodentia; family Cricetidae; genus Peromyscus; species Peromyscus attwateri. Next base: position 44,715 of record CABHPP010119588.1, read on the forward strand.
TATAGTCACAATAATCACAAGGAAATATTAGTCCTCCTCATCCTGAAAGAATAACAAGTTCTGTTGTGTTTGGATTAGAAAATTTTAGGTGTAGACCTTCTTAAAACCTTGCTTCATAGAATCTACATTTGTCTGATAGGATGTTAGATTACAAGCCATATTCTTTGTCTGGAATGGATGCACTTGGAGTGACTCTGGAAGGATGGATCAATTTGGACCACTAATATGTAACTGCTGAAATAATTTCAGTAGCTTATTTTACATGCTGGGCAATGCAAAGTTTAAAACCAACCTTTCTGACAAACTTGAAGATCATTGCCCACTGCATTTGGAAAGTAATAGAGGGCACTGAAGGTGGATCAGGTTACACTGCTACTACATAAACAGAAAATGTCATTTCTAGACCTCTTCTATATTCCATATTAGGGAAGATTTAATGGCCACAATGGGGAGCATCAGGTACTTCGTTTTTCTATAATATTCTAAACCAGGCTGCTGCATGATCCAGCTAATAAAGTCCCAGAAAAAAAAATCTTAGCTATATTTTTATTGCCCAAGGCAACTTACAGAAGAAAGAGTTCATTTTGGGCTTAGGGTTCCAGAAGGTTAGGGTCTATGATGGAGGAGTGTAGGCCACAAACAGTAGTTGGCTGAAGCAGCAGCTGGTAGTTCACAAATTGAATTGCAAGCAGGAGGCAGAGAGCATAACTTGAATGGCACAAGTATTTTGAAATCTCAAAGCCAAGCCTGTCCCCAGTGACACATTTCCAACAAAGTCACACCTCTGAATCTTTCTCAAACACGTCTACCAGCTGTGGACCAAGTGCTGACATATGTGAGCTGTTCTCATTCAATTTATCACAGAGGATTTTCTCCATATCCTCATGTCATCTGTGCAAGACTTCAGGAATCCTCAGAGTGTTACCTAGTTTCTTCTGGTTGAATTTATTCAAAAATAGGCTTTGCAGCACCAGATTGGGGCCATATTTTCCTATTAAAGACCTGAAAGCAATGAGATCTCCACTCACACAGAGGTCGGTATGAAGCATGGCAGAAACAAGAACTTATCTCTACATGGTATTAGATAATTGGATGCTGATCTCATCCCTGTGGCAGCACCAGTCAGTGACCCAGGCTGTTCTACAGCATTAGGATTCTTAATGCATATGAAGGCTTAGGTCCAATTTTTACCATTCTAAGAACCCACATGAAAGAAAAAGGAACAAACAAACAAAACATTCATTGCTGTTGGTTGTTTATAATCATTTCATAGTATTAGAAAAACTATGAAGTTTGGAATCATTTTGAAACAAATGTAAAAACTCAGCTTTTAGGAATGTGTGACCAACAAAATGAAAGATTTCAAAATGGCAGAAGTAGCCATGATTTTTGTACTCAGAGTCTGTAGTTACATGGTGCTAAATCAAGTGTTTGCCTTTGATATGTGGCTATTTACATGGTTGTTGGGGATCTCAGCTACATTTATATTGCTTACACAAAAAGCAGTTTACTCACCAAATCTCAACCACTTACAGATGAGTCTTGTAAATTAGATACAAAGAGTTGTCAGTTAAAATTGAGGGACACAAATGGCAGGATATAGGAGTCTGCTTGGTTACACTCTTTGTTATCAGTCTTTGGTTCCCAGAATCCAACTCCTGTTCCTTCCTCCTCCCCGGACACCCTCTTGAGACCCTAGAAGAGAATATCATACTACCAGCCACTACCTATAGGATACCAACTGTTCAGTTAAGTCTTTCTACTCCTTGATGTGAACAGTGTTTTCCAATGGTGATGCCAACTCCCTCATCAAATGCTTTATCATTGAGGTCTTCTCTAACACAACCCCATAAGCCCTTGGGAAGAAGTTCTTGGAGCATATACAACATATATCTTAAGTGTTGCTGCCATCCTACTCCCTGTAGGTAGTCTGCCTGTGCCTTTGCTCACTTAATCTCCATCCAGAAGCAAGCATCACAGATATATTATACTACACAGGTGAATACTTTCTATCAAATCTCCAGAATGCAGAGGACTGGACATTCTGAGACAGAACATATAATTGCTGTTCCCTGAATTAACATCTTTCTTTCATGGGATTCCTCCTGAACAGATTCAATTCACACAATGGAGAGAATCAAACCTGAGGCTTGAGCCTAACATAAATAGAGGAAGGTTGCAGGTGAAAAGCATTTCAAGGCCTGACCCTCCTTTCTTGCAGCTATTTTCAAGGCAGTAAGAGCAGGTCTGCTCCCAGGGAGGTCCCTGGGTTAAATGTTTTCTGAATATATTCATTTTCCTTATAAAAATCTCATACTCAAACATTAAAGCTCATGAACTATGGAGGCATTTATTATTCAAGTCACCACAGATGTTTAACTGTGCAAGACTCAAGGAACATCATGGAACTTATAATTGTCTCTTTCTACCTCCCAAGGTGATGCTAAAATTAAAGGTAACCATCATGCACAACCAAACTTTTTATGGGTTTCTAGAGATTTGAAGAGCCAAGCCATTTACAGACCCCATAATTCATTTTAAATCTGCAGCAACTTATTGGTTTCTATATAGAAATGATGATAATATGAGTTTGGTGAATCCCTGGTTTACAACGCCCTAAGGAAAGAAGCATATTTATTACTTGATGCCCTAATATATTACAGACCCAGCCTCTCAGAGTTTGACTGTCTCACCCTCCCTCACCACCCGCTGTGTCTCATTCTCAATATCAAACACTGTAGAATATTTGAGATCCTACTAATCTGTGTGTTTATTCTCATGCAGGCTCCTTCCAAGGTAACTTTTCTTTATATGAATCCACTGAATTCAAATTTATTTAAAATTCATATATTTTGAGGTATTACATGAAAAACAAGTAAATAATGGCATAGTATTTTATCTTTGATTTTGATGGTTTGATTCATTGCATTTATGCAAAACTTTCTCATTCCTGAACATTATGCAATATATAAAATTTTATTAAATTCATTCTGCATTGCTGAGTATGCTCATCCTTGACTACTGTCCTTGCCCTCAGCAGGTGGAGCAGAAGGATCATGAGTTCAAGGTTAGCCTTGGATACACAGTGCACTCAAGGCCACTCTTGACTACATATGACTCTGTCTCAGAAAAAAAGAAGTACAGGAGAGATATTTCAGTGGTTAAGAGCATGTGATGCTCCTCTAGAGGGCCCAAGTTCAGTTCCTAACACGTATGTAACAGAAGTCTCACAAGCACCTGAAACTCCAAATCTGGGCATGTGACACTAACTTCTTGGCTCTGTTGGCACTGCCACACAATGTCCCAACACACATACACATAAATAAAAACAAAAATAAATCTGTTGTTGAAGATAAATAAAAATAAGAAACATGATATCTTGTATGATTGTGCTTCAATTTTCATATTTTGGCTCAGGATGGTGAATGTGGTTCCGTCCTCAGGGGCAGTCTTCAGGGAGAGGCTTGGCTGGGACAGTGTTGAACTTGTTGTTTGTGTCTATTCAGGAGAAGGACCAAAGAATCACTGTCCCAAACCATGAAGACCAAACACATAACAGCAGTGGTAAAGAACAAGACAAAATTTAATAAAATTATGCATTTTATTAGTATGGGTACAGAACAGCATCTGTAATTCATGTTAATAGTTATATTTTATCTGCTCCTTATTCCAGTTACTCCAACATGAATATAGATATTTACCAATAATTGCAGGATCCAATAATAGAACCACAGACACCAACACACCTTGGGCATCTCTTTCTGAACTGTTTACACCAACAGAACCTGTGACAAAGCTAGGTGGCCTTGAAGCCACTAGGAAGGCAGGAGGTGTTAATAGAAACCTTCTGGCTACTCATAACGATATAAAACAACTTGACATTCAGCATCATCCATGAAATCCTCGCATCTAAAAGCTGACATAGTCTGAGGGATCCCTCTGATGAACAGAACTAAGTTTTTGGCAAAGGCCAGTTGATTGTGGGTCTCATGTTTTGTCCACTGAGAAAAGTGAAGCTATAAAAACAGGGAAGCAAGAAGTTTCCCATGATGCCTGCAGAAGTCGAGATAAAGAAGATAATCCCCACTTCCAAGCTGAAGTCACTGATCACTTCCATATCAGGGAGATACAGTTTTGAAGTTGAGACAGAAAAAAAAAATTTTAAAGTTACTTTTCTTCAACCCTGTAATTTATACTGCTCAAACATAGATATGTTTCTCCTGTTTGTTATAATATATATTTCTATTCTTATTTTTAATATTTATTTTATGTCTATGGGTGTTTGCCTGCATGAATATCTGTTCACTATTTACAATTAGTGTAATAATTGCAGAGCCCAGAAGTCATCAGATCCCCTTGGATAGTTATGAGCTACTATGTAGGAGTTGATAACCAAATCCAGGTTCTTTGTAAGAACATTAAGTGCTCCTAAACAATTAGGCATCTCTCCACACCTTCTTTTCACGTTTTGAATGATTTTCAAATTAAATACATGTGGGTAAAGTAGATATTATATAAGATCTGAGAGTGGACACTATTTAAGTAATAACGTTAGGGTCTCTTTGACAATGTTAACAAAATTAAATGAAAATGTTCTTCTCTCCCAAGAAACAAATTTACCCTGAAGATAAACATTAAATGAAAAAGTTTTCACAAAAACACGAAACATAATATGGTTTGATTCTTACGATTATAAAGAGATAAGAATAAAAATAAATATGAAAGGATGCCCCAAAACATATTAAGCTGCAAATGAGTATTTGTGAGTTCATAGTTTTAATAAAAATATTCAGAACTACAAAATTAGTAGCACAGAGAAATATAGAACAAACAGTTTAGAAGGAAAGCAGCAAACATTTTTGCATTTCTCTTATATTTTAATGTTCAGATTAACATACATTACATTTGTAGAAATATTTTACATAGCACTTTCATAATTGAGGCACTTTATACAATATAACATACATAATTACCAACATTTCATCAGAATCTAAATTCAGGGACAATATTCAAAAATAGTACATAAGTTTTACTGAATAATAATATTTTAGTCAAGCCATTAAAGAAATTTTATGTCAAATTTAATTGTATTTATAATATGCAGAATGGGTCATCTTTGCTGTTCAGAATATTCTTGAATATTTGGGCTTAAGTGAAACTCTTTCCTCAATGTACCAATTTGCTCTAACTTCAGTCATGTACTGTTATGAGATTTCTTTAAAGTTGAGACATATATTTCATAAATATATATATATATATGTATATATTTGTGTGTGTACATATTATATTTGTATTATTATAATTCTTTATAGTGTGTTTAGAGATAAAATACCCATATAAAGCTATTGTTGTTAATAGTCTACATTGAGAAGCAAATTCATTATATAACTTGAAACATAGGATTCATCGATAAGGAACAATCAAATTTAATTAAGATTGCCTCATTTCAAATTCATTTATAAGAATCAGGAGTTCTGAACATGGTGTGTTTCACTAAAAACGTCTATGTATAACAACCCTGTCTTGACTAATTATCATCCCAGTCACCCAAGCTATGCTCTTAACATGCAAATTCTCACCTCCATGCCTGACTGAGGAACTATGTATGAATTGTTATTTGACAGCTTCTGGGGAGAATCAGTTTTCCCCAACTTTGTGGCCCCTGAGAAGTTGGCAAGAACTATTCAATGATGTTTTTCTTTATTTCAAATGTGTAGTTCTGGTTTATTTATCAAAAACAATACTTTAAAAATTCTTCTCTCATACACTACATCTTGAGGGCAATTTTCCTCTCTCTGCTCCTCCGTGTTTCCCTCCCCCACCATCTGTGTCCTCCCACTGCTCTAGGTTTCATGGGCTGTCCAGATCAGTGTGTGCTGAATGCTCTGAGCATTTGTCTGAACTGAAAATCTACTGTCCTCAAGGTATTGGCTGTTTGCTTCTTTCACTGCTGCTGACGGTACACTTAATGATCTCACTTTGCAAAGCTGAAAGCATGGCAATTGTGGATCATTTCCCATACAAGACACGGACATCCATGAAGTCAAGTATAAATTTACATTAAAAATGAGTTGTGTATAGAGAAGTTAAGTTTGTCCAGTAAATATTATGTGCTGCATTAAATCATCCTCAGTGAGAGGAGAGCTTGATTGAGGAGCTGAACCATATGAATGAGGGTGGAAGTACAATCTCTGTGGAATGTGCTCATAGCCTGGAGCACATGGAAGCACCAATGCTGCATCCTTGGCTGTCATAGGAAGTGCAGGCAGAATTTCCTTCTCTTCAGAGCAGATTAGTGTTTTACATCAGTTAGCTTTGGAAGTTAATGATCCATACTAACAACAATTTTAAAATAGAACAGGTAAAGTTACTCCCCCAGAGAGACTTTTTTTTCATTTTTCTTTATTAAGAAATTTTTTACTCACTCTACATACCACCCACAGATCCCAC
>CABHPP010119589.1:0-36534 GCA_902168425.1 Peromyscus attwateri
TTAATTTTGGTCTTTGTTCATTAATAGAAGTTTGCCAAAAAATTTTCTTTATGCTTTTTCCTGAATTTTCTATTCTCTCTGTTTCATTATCCTGACCAACATGATTTATTTCGATAGGCATTTGGTTATTTAATCGCTCAGAGTGGTAATTTCCTCTACAACTGCAGGAAAGGTTTGAACTGGATTTGCTGTGGGGGCCTGCAAGAGGCCCCTCTGGGAGTTTCCCGAAGCCGGAGGCAAAGGATTACCTTGTCTGTCCCTTGTTGATCTACATTCATTGGTCCAATGTTTTCCCTTACCACATCTTCTGCATACTCCAGAAGGAAGGGGCATTCTGTTACCATTGTCCCTTGAAGAAACATTGTTCCTAGGAATGACCTGTTTACAGTCCCTTTTCAAATGTCCTTGCTTACCACATCCAAAACATCTAACATTCCTCAAACCTTTTGAAATTGCTTCTCCTACCCACATATCATCATGGTCATGAGTCTCCACATTAACTATGTCTCTAATCCAGTCTTCCAAGGGTGCAGATCTTGCCTTTAACGGCCTGGTTATTCTTTTGCATGCTGCATTCGCGTTCTCAAAGGCCAAAGATTCAATTATTATCTGACTAGCTTCTGAATCCGGGACCATTCTCTTTACTGCTGAAGCCAGTCTTTGTAAAAAATCTGTGAAAGATTCTTTTGGGCCTTGTGTAACTTTTGTAAATGACTCAGCTTTTTTTCCTGGTTTCTCAACTCTGTCCCATGCATTCAAGGCTGCCGTTCGACATAGAATTAAGGTTTGGATATCATATAGACATTGTGTGTGTTCTGAAGCATATTGGCCTTCTCCAATAAGCTGATCCTGACAGACCTGTATTCCTTTATCCCTTCATTGTTTTTCTATGTTTTTAGCTTCATCTTTATAATAAACGTGCCACTGGAACCTCTGGCTTGGTTCTAGAACAGCCTGCACCAAGTCCCGCCAGTCCTGTGGTGTAATCCTATTATATGTTGACCAAGAGTTTAACATTTGATTTACATATGGGGAATTCATGCCATAAGATACTATTGCCTCCTTAAACCTTCATAAATCCAACATGTCAATTGGAGCCCAAATATTTTGTGTAGTCATTAGATCAGGCGACTGCTGTACGGTTACCGGATAAATTAAGGGTGACTGTGTGAAAACAGGCTTTCTTTCTGTAACCTTATGTTCCACAACTTCACTCTTAATTTCTTCTGTCTGAGTTTTTTCAGGTTTAACAAGTTTTTCTAAAACTGTCATCCTGGCACTTAAATTGACTATCTTTTTAAATAGTAAAATGTGTATAAACATAGTTACAAACTGCATAATCCGATCAATAGTAATCATCCCATACAGTTGTTCCATTGTCACACTGCCTAAAATTGCAAACAAAGCCCAAATTTTCTTCCAATGCACACAGAAAACCCATTTTTTTATGTGGAAAAAATTTCTCTGTTAAATAGTTTCCTTTAAAATATTTGATATGTTAATTGACTTACCAAGTCTGCGCAGTACAGTAGAAATCCGAGGGAATTTCAAAACAGCCACCTAGTGTCCAAGGTGAATCAAGAAAGAGAGAGAAAGAGAGAGAGAAGGAAAGCAAGCAAGAGAGCAAGCAAGAAAGCGTATCTACTAAAAGCTTAAATTCAGCCACGTGTTGCAGCTTGAGCGGAGAGGGGGAGGGAGAGAGAGAGAGAGAAGCCCTGGCTAAAAGCTTAAATCCAAACACGTGTCCCCGCTTGAGCGGAGTCAAGCCTGGGCTAGGCTTCCTTAAACTCCAACCACGTGCGTTGGCTTTACAGGCAGGGGCCCTGTTGGCAAGGCAGGCCTGAGTTGTTTGTAGCACCGACCGGCTTTTAAGCTAACCGCTTGGGGCCTGAGGCCAAACCGACCTTGGCCCAGGCTAGAGACCAGGCCGTCCAGAGCTGACCACTGAGGCGGGAAACCGGACCAGCTGCGGCCCCGCCACAAGTCAAGCGGTTTCTTATGGATTCTTGTCAGGTTGGGCGCCAAATGTAGATGTAACCAACCACCTTATTAAATAAGAAACACAGAGCCAATATAAAGGTGAAAGCCCAAGAGATCAGAGCTAGGAGCCTTACCCACTTTCTGCCAGCTAGACTCTCTCGCCAAGAGACCTCTCTGAAAAGGGAGTTTCTTCCTGTGCGGTTGTCTTATAAAGAGTTCTGGTTCTTCCTTCTCATTGGTTGCAAACCCAACTACGTGAATGCCTCGTCACTGCCTCTCTGTACAGACCTCCAGGTTTTCTATGGTTGGTATTGAGATTAAGGGCGTGTGTCTCCAATGTTGGCTGTATCCTTGAACACACAGAGATCTACCTAGTTCTGCTTACCAAGTGCTGGGGTTAAAGGCATGCACCACCACCGCCCTGGCTTTCGCTATGGCTTGGTAATAGCTCTGACCCCTAGGCAACTTTATTTATTAACATACAAATAAAATCACATTTCAGTACAAATAGAATACCACATACCGTCTTTAATTTTGCCAAATACAAATAGACTGGATATAATAAATAGACTAGATATTATAATTGTAATTCTTGCTTGATAACTGTTTTTTATATGTAATTTTACTATGTGAAAGTTAAAACCTTCCTTTTTGAAAAAAAAGAAAAGGGGAAGTACTGTGGGATATTCTGTGTGCTGTGAATGTTTTGCTATGATTGGGTAATAAATAAAGTGCTGATTGGCCAGTAGCCAGGCAGGAAGTATAGGTGGGACAAAGAGAGAGGAGAATGCTGGGAACAGGAAGGCTGAGGAAGAGACGCTGCCAGCTGCCATGATGAGAAGCAGATGTTAAGATACCAGTAAGCCATGAACCACGTGACAACTTATAGATTAATAGAAATGGGTTAATTTAAGATATAAGAACTAGATAGCAAGAAGCCTGAGCCATTAGGCCATACAGCTTAAATAATACAAGTGTCTGTGTTTTTATTTGAGTCTGAGTGGCTGCCGGCCCAGGCAGGACTGGAGATAACGCCAGCTACAAATAACTCCAGCTACAATGCCTAGTTTCAGTAAGAGACTTTTACCAATTTATAAGTTAAATATTAATCTCTGCTAGCTTTCAGTGAGAATAGACCTTGAGCAGAGAGTAAGAAGTATTGCTGCTGTAATAATGCACAACCATGATCCCTGTCATCATAATTGCTCTGTACATGTGCCTGAGAGTCTGCCACTGAAGTGGCCACAAATTGATACTACATCTTTCCTAGATGACCAGCCCATCTACCCCATCATTCAGTGCCTGTCTTTTGTGCACCCTTTCTAATGGACACAAAAATGTACAGCCATACTTAAAGGTCCATTAGAAAATACCTAGAACACCTTTTTTTCTGTTTTAAATTTGCATTATTCACCACTATAACCAATAAAATCTATAACTTTTAATCATCATTCTGTGCCCAAGTCTTCCTCCATTGACAGTAGAAGTAGAAAAGTTAGGAAGATATGACCATTAGAGAGATTTCATTCACTACGATCCTACATGGCTGTAGCACATCAACAATTTTTACTTGGCCCAACAGACTAAACTGAGCCATCTATGAACAAGACCAAAAAAGTTTGGGATTCAAATGTATCATTTGAAATATATGAAATCAAAAGTGAACATTAGGATTATGGAGTCGACTGGTTTTCCCTTATAGAATTTTCCAATTTGTGTTTGATTATACTTTTAGGTTAATACAGAAAAGTATGACTTCCATTATGGAGTTTCCATAGATGTGTGTCATTCTATTTTGTTGCAATTCCTTCACCTTATCCCTGCCTTTCTTCTGTCTGGTTCTTTTCTCCCTGTACATGATCCTTCTCCCTCATTTTATGTCACAAGCTTATATTCTTACTGCCTTGACAAAAAGAGAATGACAGGCTTAGGTCAGCCGTTTAACAACTCAGAACATACATGGAATGCAGATGAGTACTATAAGAGTTCCTAAGAATGCCATAAAAATTACTACAATATGAGAATATAAATCTATTCTCTCAACTTCTTGGGGTCAGATGCCTGGAGTCAAGGTACTGGTGGGGTTGAATCCTTTAGTAGGTTCCAGTGGATGGAACATTCTGTACTTTTTTCCTAGCTTCTGGTGGCTGACAGCTATTCTGTATTTTTTGATATATAATATAAATTTATTCCTCTAATCTCTGTCTCTGTCTTCCTATAAACATCATCTCTGCATTCGCTTCTATTTTTAAATTAGTGTGAATAATCATATTCAGGGGATGCCTTAAATTTGGGATGATTTTGTCTTGAAATCCTCTAATTGCATTGACAAAAATCTATTTCCAAAAAAGGTAACATTTACATGTATCAGGTGTGAGGGAATGGGCACAGATTTGTGCCTATTTGACCTACTATGGTGGAAACTAAAGGGAGATTTTCCTTCTAGTATTATGGAGCTAATAGAACAAACAAGATTTATAATAATTTTATCAGTAACAGAGATACAAAGAAGAGTGAATATGAAGATTGACAGGACTCCTATGCTCAAATAAGGCACCCGATAAAGATGCACCCTAAATATATATCAGGCCATACCATAAAGGTTTGTATAACCGATTCTATGATGACCATGTAATGACAGAATCATGGTTCTATGGATTTCTTAGAAAGGGTTCTCACTGATTCTGAAGTGCATGACTGCATTTTAAGTCCTTATCATTGGTTGAGGAGAATCTATCTAATTATTGTTTTTTCTTTGAAGTTTTACTTGACTGTGTCTTGACCATTTAGCCATGCAAAAAAATTTTCAATTAGGTGCTGGAAAGATTGCTCAGTGGTTAAGAGCATTGGCTTCTCTTCCAGAGAAGACTTGATTCCTGACATCCATACAGCAATTCATAACTGTTTGTAACCCCAGTTCCAGGTGATTCTATGCTCTCTCCTGGCCTCCACAAGCACTCAAAATGTCACAAAAAATACCTGGAAGATTTTTTCAAGAATTTTATTGAGTTTATTTGGAGCTCCAATAAACTCGTCCAATCAGCGAGAAAGAGGAGGGATTGTATGATTGAGAATTGTTGAGACCATGATTGGAAAAAGCACAGGGACAAATAGCCAAACTAGTGGAAACACATGAACTATGAATGAATAGCTGAGGAGCCCCCAACTGGATCAGGCCCTCTGGAAAAGTGAGACAGTTGATTAGCTTGAACCGTTTGGGAGGCATCCAGGCAGTGGAACCTGGACCTGTCCTTAGTGCATGGGCTGGCTCTTTGGAGCCTGGGGCCTATGCAGGGACACTTTGCTCAGCCTGGAAGGATGGGACTGGACCTGCCTGGACTGAATCTACCAGGTTGAGCTGAATTCCCAGGGGAGTCCTTGCCCTGGAGGAGATGGGAATGGGGGATGGGCTGGGGAGACGGGGTGGCGGGAAGAGGAAGGACAGGGGAATCCATGGCTGATATGTAAAATTAAATTAAATTATAAAATAGAAAACACAATACAAAATAAATAAATCAAAAAAAGAAAAAGAGTATCTTCTAATATCACTTATGAACTGAATCTATTTAAGTCTTATTTTATGTGCATTTTGTATTTCACCCTTTTCTGTATTAATCTAATATCTTGTTAATAGTCTTTATTTCCTTAGTAGCTCCAATACATTTTAGCTTTTCTGGAGTTATTAAAAATGCTCTAAAAGCACATGAGCGACAAATAGTTGCAGTGTTTTCTTCCTTTCAGAATACTAGGAATAGTATTTATATGGTTTTTTTTTGGCTAGTATCAATGTACACACTGTTACAATAGTCCTATGGAAAAGCACACCAATTTGTTGTCTAATACCAATGCTTAACTCTGAAAACATACATACAGGAAGCATTATATTGACTGAACAAGTTATATTTAGGAATGTATATATATCTATATATATACATATATCTATATCTATCTATTTATCTATATCTATATCTATAATTTACATATAATGTAAAAAAGGGGTCCTGAATTTGAATGAGAATGGGAAGGGATATATGAAAGGGTTTTGAGGGAAGAAAAGGAAAAGTGAAATATTGTGATCAAATATAATCTCAAAAATAAAAGAATAAAATAAAAAGAAGCTACGGCATTGGGCCTTTTATATTGTTTCTGATTTAAAAGGGCTATTTCTCAGGTTTTATTGATGTTTAATAATTTCGCATAAGGTCAATTTAGTCATAATTATGTATGAAGTTTAAAAAGTTAAAAAATTTCCTGTTCTTCCAAGTTCTATTTTATCATGAAAGCATGTCAAAATTAATTAAATGTTTTTTTAAATCCTAGTGAGAATTTGCTGCATTGTTTTTCTTTACTTTTTCATGATGGCAAGTTCTCAAATATTAAGCTATTCTTATCATTCCCCAAGTGGGCCAAATTTGATCAATTTTTAACACTTTACTGAGTTTCTTTTGAGGCATTTTATTATTTACAATTTTTCAGTCTTTATGAGATTATTTCACATTACCCTCTATAGAACTGTAATGTTCAGTTTTGAGGTCATTGCAATCAAAAATCAGTTGAGGAATTCTTTATTATTTGTACTTCAAAGATTTTTGTTTAAATGCAGGATAATCTGTTGTTTTAATATTTTATAGATTTTTTTCTATACAACCCTGTTCTGGTGGTTATATTCACAGTTATTTTTAAAGATAGTTTTCTTACATTATTGTTGTGTGACAACAAAATTGATCTACTCAAGATTAAAAAGCTTATTTAAATTTTCTGCTCTGTTAAGTTGTGCTTGGTAGAAATAGCTTCTATATTTATTGGTACACATTTATTTATAATTGTCCTCTACAAGTTGGTCATATCTATAACACAGTGGTGTTTTATTTCCATTCCTATTATTTTCTAATTGTTACTTCACACTTTTATGTGACCATCATGACTACTGATCTTTGCAAAGATTCAGTCTTTGTTAATGTTGATCTTCTCTGTTTTTATATTACACTAATATGTTGTATCATTTATTTTTTAAATTGTTCTTAAATTTTGATTACATTTTCATCAGAAACGTAAAAATTTAAGTCTTAACTTTTCTTCTTTTTAAATAATTACATTTAGAGCTATGCATGTATTGCTTTAACTAACACCACACATTTTTCTCTGTATGTTTTATATTTTCGTTTTAATTTGCTTCTTGACTAATGGATGGGTTACATAAAATCTAAATTTGTGAGGGTTTGCCATCATTCTGTTATTAGTTTACTTTTTGACATATTGGTCAGAGAAAACATAAAAGTGGTTTGCATCTTAATTCTTTAATATTTGTTACAAAATTTCATTACAGTCTAGCAGGTGTTCAATTTTTATAAATGTTTAACTTTAATTAAAGATGGTAAAAACTTGTTCAATGATGTTATAGACCTATCAATTAAAGCAAGCTTGTTTAAGTTAATGCTCAGAACTGTATGTCCTTATTGACAATTCCCACAAATCTTTCAAGTTTTAGGAAAATGTTTTTAAAATCTTCTCTAGTTTGTAGTAGAGACACTTTGAACTAAGTTTTTGATAGACAATTATTCAAAATTATCTATAAGTGATATTTGGTAATGAAATAATATCCAGAGAACATTGGTATAGCAATATTAGCATCACTTCATTTTCTACAGTTTAATACTCATCATTTCTGTACTATATATATTACAAATGAGTAAAATGACTTTTATTTCAGCCAGAAGATTTCTTTACCAAGTAAGTTAAACATTTTAACTTTTCCTGTTAGTATATTTAGATGTGTTAATGATTTAGAATATGTTTTTTTCTTTTCCAAAGTATTTTCTACATGTGTTCATATTCTTTGAATTGTATTTGTCATTTTGTGACTCCTTTTGTATTGTACTGTTGTGCAGGTTACAAGCTCCTCAAGTGGATTACCTGTATGTTTCATATGTATATTTATTTCTACTATTAGTCAACATTATTAAATTCATGTGCTTTCAAATGTTTTTATTTTATCTACTACTAGTCTCCCCACATCTTTCTTGCCTTGTATTTTATTTCCAACTTATTTTAAGCCCCAGACTATGAATTTTGTTGTTTTATTCAGTAAATGATAATTATCTCTTCTGTTTCACTATTCATTATTGGATGACTTTTGCCTTGCATTTCTTCCTGAGTTCAGTTTTTTCCTATGAATTCTTCTTCTAATGAGAGCCTCGTTCTGATTAAATAGGAAAGCCAGTGTCTAAATCCAGCTTTAATTTGCTATTCTGTTGTGAGTAATTGTATTTTATAAACTTTGGCAATTGCTAACACTTGTGTTTGTTGCATCTTTGGGTTCTCCTTATAATGGATCACAACACCTTCAAGTATTTAATTTCTTATACTAATCTCAACTTTCTTGGTGATTATTTTGCTGAAGATCACAATTGCAAGTGGTTTTATGCTACTATAAAGTGATTTTTACATTGATTTTTGCAAAAGCTTGGGTTTTGACGGTCTTTTTGTTCTATGTCACACAGGTGGTATTAGTGTAACTTCACTATCCATATCTCATAGTGTCAATGGCTCTAGCTTTAATATTAGTACCAGAATAGATTGCTTGCTAGTGTAACTGTAGTGAAGTGCCAAAGAATGGGTACTTTATACAGGAGAAACTTGTTATCTCAGAATTTTATCATGACTAGAAGTATAAAATCAAGATGTCATCTTTTTTTTTCTGTCTGTTTGTTTGGCTAATCTAGTGGTGGCTATAATGGAAAAATCTTTGTTTAGGCCATTCTTAGATTACATATGGTTATAGTCTGCCTACTGCTTAACATATCTTCATCTTGTCCTTGCTCAATGTGTGTATCTTGCTCAGATTACTCTTTAATGAGAACACTACTCATACTGGATTAGGGTCCATGCTAATGACCTCATTTTAACTTGATTATCTCTTTAATGGCCACATCTCTAAATAGGATCCCCTTCTGAGATGCTAGAGGTTGGAATTGTTAAAATATAAACTGGACGGGCTGTAATTCAATTCATAACACAGATTTTTTTCATCACTCAGAGTCCTAAGAAGAGACCAGACCTCCTTATTACTGTATTAGTTAATTTTAGGAATATTAACAGTCCGTAATTTTCATTCTGCTGTAATCCAAGGAACAAGTAATATGTAGCTCACATGTGAACATCCCTGCCCTAGTCCAGTCAGCAACCACATAACATGTGCTAAAACAAAAGCACAAACATATTTGATTTCCTTTAAGGTCCTGGGTGTATGCACTTATTTTTTATTATATTTCTAGTTAATTTCCATTATGTCTTGAGGTGTGGGAAAGAATTCTTTATTAGTTCAGACCAGTAAACACTTGAAGGCACCATTTCATTGGTGCATTTTGTGAACACATATTAGAGTCTCATATATGTCAACTAATGCATGAGTTGTCAGTAAGACAGTACTGTTTCAGTTGCTGTGTAGAGCCTGCTCTACTCAAAGCAGTTACAAACCTCTTGTTTCATTATTATGACCACATGTTATTGTTTATTAAGACAGGTCTCCTATTCTGTCATAGCCTGCGAATACCTTCTTCTGCACTCTAAAGATATTGACCAATTCTTAGTCACAAAACTCAAGTACGTATTTTAGATCACAGATTTGAGATTGCATTCCTTGCCGCCACAGCATCTGGTGTCTCCAGATTCTATTCCCTAGTTGGAGGTCTCCATCACCACCTATCTCTTGGCTGAGGGGATAATTTTATATTTTACTGTAATGTAAAACATTCTTTTAATGCCCTCCTAGTGATTTGTATTCACAATGGTCTAACTACTGTTAATTCTGCCAATGCTTTAGGTCCAGCCATCTGCACAATGGGTCTAAGAGACATTTCAGCGAAGCACAGTGATAAGGCAAACTCAAAACTAAGGAAGTCAATTTGAATGCAAATTAGGATCTTGAGTCAACAGACATACTCTAGATTTTCTGGCTTAGTGTCTCAGTATCTATTTTAGTTGCAACAATTCTGATTAAATCAGATGTTCTCTTCCTTTGCAATTTTCATTATAGAGTTAAATGTCTTTTATAGTGAAGCAGAGTGTTTCAAAGTATTTTAGAGGGCACAGATTTCTCTTGCAGCTCTGCTTTTCCTACAAGTTTCTCTACTAAGTCTTAATTTCTCCTTGACCTAAAATATCAGCAAAATGTGTTGCCATAAGTACAGCATAAAATCATTCCAATTCATAGCAAAACAGCTACATGCTAACATCTACCCTGGGAGTGTTACTCATTCTTAAATTCTTACAAAGAGTAGTTAAGAAAAGCAATTTAGAAAAAAAGAACAGACTCTCTTATCGTCAGATTAAACAGCTCTTGGGGGAAAAAAGTCAAGTAAACTGAATCACAGAAGAAAAAATGATTAATGCTTATCTTTACATTATTTCCAGATATAGAGAAATACTATTGCTAGAACTGCATACTCTTTTATCACTGCATATATTACGATTACAAGTTATTAAATTTATGTAGGTTCCTAGCCATGTACTGTTTTCAATGCCAAAACTTTCTCCCAGGACTTTAGAGGTACATGCCACCAACAGACTTGTAATCAAATCATTATCTTAATTCTTCACCCAGTCTACAGAGACAACTGAACCAAGCTAGTGGGAACTCACGAACTTTAGACCCATAGCTGTGGAACCTGCATGGGACTAGACTAGGCCATCTGCATAAGAGAGACAGTTGTGTAGCTTGATCTGTTTAAGGGGCCCCTGGCAGTGGGATCAGGATCTATCCCTGGTGCATGAACTGGCTTTTTGGAGCCCATTACCTATAGTGGGACACCTTGCACAGCCTTGATGAAGGGGGAGGTCCTTGGACCTGCCTCAACTGAATGTACCAGGCTTTGTTGACTCCCCAAGGGAGGCCTTACCTTTTTGGAGGAGGGGTTGGATGTGGGATGGGGAAGAGGCTGGTGGGGAGCAGGAGGAGGGATGAGATGGGGATCTGTGGTTGGTATGTACAATGAATAAAAGTTTTCTTAATTAAAAAAAAAAGAAGAAAAAAAAAAACAGTGCTCAGGAACATCTAGACCCTAGCCCTTAAGATTCTTTTACTCCTTGCATATGATGTTCATTATCTGCATCTTGTCATTTTCTAGTTTGGGTATATGGAAATACAAACATAATCTGTTCCCAAGGGCATCTTTCTCCTTGTTTGTTGAGGAGTTTTTGGGTAACTCATATAGTGATCTTTAATATTGTCCTTATGTCTCTCAAAAGTTTCTTAGTTTGGATGATGAATTGTATGCTCACTGTAAGAATAAAAGAGATTTGAATAGCCCTGACTAACATGAAGTTATCTATGGTGTCTAATTTATCTTCCGTCTCTAGGCATTTTAAGGTCCTAGTAGTAATCGAAGCATCCAGTTGTCAGCTATTACCCTTCTTTTCTGTCTCGCTTAGTATTAATTAAAGTGAAATCAGATTAACATGCTTAAATATTTTTTCCAGGCTTTTATCTTGACATATGTGATGTTCACTGAAGAAGCATTATGACCAATATGAGAGTAGGCTCTAAGTGGTTGTCCATTTATTGACCATCTCAAGGAGAAACAAGCTACTTGGAGAGACTTCAATATAGTATTTACTGAAGGGAAACTTTTCCAGTTAGACATAAATTAATCCTAGCATTGTGTCAATCATGTTACTTTGATAAGGAAAAAAATCACTGAAGAAAGTGTAAAAGAAATGTTAATGACATATGAACGGCATAGATACTATGTAATGTAAGAAAAAGCTGTGCTTTATGTCTGTCATAATAATGCCCTGTCTAGCATCACATAGGGTTTGAGGACTGGTAGAAATCAAAATTGTGTTGATTTACTGTTAAGTATTTCTAGTAGGAAACTAGTTGAGAGACACATGCAGCTTCAATGTGACTAGCATGTGGACAGGAGACTGAGTAGCTCTTTAGGTGGTCCCTTAGTATGAGAGAGCAGGGCATCTGACACTGCAGATGTTAAAAGGTTTGAGAAACAGGGTGTAAGGTCTAGGCTAGCTTAATCAATTCTGCAGAAGGTTTTGTAAGTTGTCTTATTCTGGTCCTCTAGTGTGACCATGGCAGACTTACCTCAAGGCCACTTAATGAAACATGACCATCACCACCCCCCAAATCTGCCACAGACTCATATCAGATAGTATCAGACTGTCTTTTTTCCTGATGTGCTTAAAAACATTAAAAGCCCAGACTGGTTCCCCAGCTGTTAGTCCAGTGTCTTTGAGCTCCCACTAGCTTGGGTCAGCTGTCTCTGTGGTTTTCCCTATCATGATCTTGAATCTTGACACCACCACCACCACCACCACCACCACCACCACCACCACCACCACCACCCAACCCCCCTCCCTCCCCCCCTCCCGCTCATATGATTCCTCATCAGCTGAACTCCAGGAACTCAGCTCAGTGCTTGGCTGTGGATCTCTGCATCTGCTTCCATCAGTTACTGGATGTAGGTTCTATGATGACAATTAGGGTAGTCACTAATCTAATTACAGAGGAAGGCCAGCTCAGGTACCCTCTCCACCATTGCTAGGAGTCTTAGCTGGAGTGATCCTTGTGGATTCCTGGGGATTTCCCTAATACCAGGTTTCTCCCTAAGCCCATAATGGCTCCCTCTATCAAGATCTCTCTTTCACTGCTGTCCCTCTCCAGCCCTCCCCCAACTCAGCCATCTTGATCCCTCATGTTCCCACCCCTCATCCCTTTCCTTCTACCCTCCCCACACAGTTTACCCAGGAGATCTTAACTATTTCCTCTTCCTGGGGCCGTCCATGCCTATCCTCTTAGGGTCCTCCTTTTTACCTAGCTTCTCAGGGGTTGTGGATTGTAGCCTGGTTATCATTTGTTTTATGTCTAATATCCACTTATACAAACTTGGTCCTCTAAATGTGGGTGACAGTGGTATGGCTTAATCTGTTTGTGGAGCCCCTGGTAGTGGGATCAGGACTTATCCCAGGTGCATGAACTGGCTTTTTGGAGCCTATTAGCTATGGAGGGATACATTGCTCAGCCTTGATTCAGGGGAGAGGTGTTAGTTTTACATGCCATATTATTCATTAAGCGGCACTGTTACCATGTAAGAAAAGCCAGGGGGCACAACAAAATCCACTATGAGAGTTTATTAGGAGGAGGGGGGACAGCAGAGGGTGTGCTCAGGCCTGTTTGAGAGACGCGCAGAGAGAGAGGAAGAAGGCAAAGGAGGAAGAAGGGGTGAGGAGTCTATGATGCACTTTTTATGGATTCCCCTGCACACACACATATGGGCTTACAGAGCTACGACACACATGTGCACAGATTGCATGATCACATTGTGCACAAATTACGCTATCTCACAGCACATGGATTACATAGGATATAAGGCTCCTTGCTTGGCTACTGAACAGCACATGTGCAGTTAAGTAGCAACAGCAGGGACTTGGTCCTGCCTCAACTTCTTATTCCAGACTTTGTTGACTCCCCAAGGGAGGCCTTACCCCTTTGAGGAGTGGATGAGGGTGCGATGGGGGAAAGGATGGAGGGGACGGGAGAAGGGGAGGGAGGGGAACTCAGGTTGGTATGTAAAATGAAAATAAATTTAAATAAAATAACCCAAAATCTCTGTAAAAAAAACTTTAAAAGCTTCTAAAATCACTTTATAAGGCATGACACATGTTGTTCCCAGAAATTTTTAAAAATTCCCTTTTTTTGTGTGTGCTTGATTTTGGCAGCCCAATTGCTTACACAACTTAGATAGCTGCATTGATGTAAGTGAATTTTTTATGTCAGTTCACTTCCATGTAACAGAGGCTACTCTATATTTAAGGTAGCCTAAAAAGCAGTACATACATCAGTAAGATTATTTTTTAAAAAATGTCTCCACTTAACTTTTAAATAAAATACTTGATACATCTCTTACAGATTCTCTTTCCACATTCATATTTACATCCTATCTTAGTTAGGGTTTCTATTGCTCCAGTGAAACACCATGATGAAAAGGCAAGTTGGGGAGGAAAGGGTTTAGTTTTCTTACACTTCAGCATTGCTGCTCACCATCAAAGGAAGTCAGGACAGGAACTCAAGCAGGGAAATATCCCCAAGGCAGAAGCTGTTAACTGATTTGCTTCCCATGGCTTGCTCTGCCAACATTCTTATAGAACCCAGGACCAGTAGCCCAGGGATAGCACCACCCACCATGGGCTAAGCCCTCCCCCATTGATCATTAAATTATAAAATTCCTTATAGGTGAGTCTCATGGTAGCATTTTCTCAACTGAGGCTCCTTCCTCTGATGACTCTAGTTTATGTCCAGTTGACACACAAAACTAGCCAGTGCACATCCGTTTCTGAAATGTGTCAAATTATTAGGGTTATCCCCAAATCTCATCATAAACCTCTTCTTGTTTTATGTTTGTTTCTTGTTTCAGAAGGAATGTGTGAATGGGGCTTACAAATTTCAGTGACAGTATTTATAAGGAAAATGGGTGATCTAGCTGAAGCTAGAAGGCCATAATTCAAGACTCATGTGAAGCTTTTGTGGAAGTGAAGAACCAAGCACAGACACACAAAATGGTGAGTGCATGGCTAATTTTGCTCTATTATCCTTCCATGGGCTTATTTTGAGATGACAAACTCAAAGAATCACACAGAACTTCAGAGAAATGAAATAATCTGTTAACAATTTGTGAAACACTGGGAGTGACATATCTTGTCCAAAATACATAGACTTTTTTTTTTTTAAACAGACAGGTTAAGATGTCAAGTTCTAAACATCAGTGTTTCCATGACCTTCTTCATATCCCAAGTCTATTTAAAATTACATTTTATCACCTAAGAAGTTAAACTGGCATGGTCAACAATCCATACCAAATAATTAATTGCACCTTCTAGCTGACTGATGAGAGGGGTGGAGGTGGGGATTAACATTGCCTTACAAAGAATGAAACATGACAGGGTTTTTTTTTTACATTGAAAAAGTGGTCCAAGCAAAGTAATATGAGTGTTAAAGCCTCCACAGTAATAGGACCAAGTGTGCAGTTTTTGTATCCATTAATTTTATCTACAAACAACATTTCTCTCTAGAAATGATTTTATTGTATATTAATTGGGAAAAATTTAAAGGTATAATCTTTCCTCAGTATCACTGGAGATTTCACTCTAAACCCTCTTTTAGATCTCAAAGTGTACACATATATGAATCCTTTATATAAAATGATAGAGTGTCTGTTATACTTCAAATCATCACTAGACTACCTAGGATAACTAATCCAATGTAAATTAGAGCTGAACAGTTGTTAATCTGCTTTGTTTATGAAACAATTGTGTAAAATAAAAGGTCAGTACATATTCAAAGCAGATACATTTTTCCTTAATATATTTGATGCATAATTGGCTCAAGGCTGTGGATGATCTGGAAGGGTATGCTGGGAAATATTATTTTAATGTGTGTTACTTTTGTTTATGTTGCGTTTTTTAACTGTGAAACTGTGATACTTTGCCTATCTACAACACCAGATGTTCTAATAAAGAACTGAGCAGTCAATAGCAAGGTGGGAGAAAGGATAGGTAGGGTTGGCAGGCAGAAAGAGTATATAGAAGGAGAAATCTGGGGGGGAAAGGAGTAAGAAAGCAAGGAGAGAAGGACACTAGGGGCCAGCCCCCACCCCCACCCCCCAGGCACCCAGCCACACAGTCAGACATGGAGTAAGAGTGAAAGTAAGATATAGAGAAGTTAGAAAAGGAAAAAGCCCAGAGGCGAAAGGTAGATGGGATAATTTAAAGTTAAGAAAAGCTGACTGTAAACTAGACAAGTTAAGGCCGGGAATTTATAATTAAGAATAAGCCTCTGTGTGTGATTTATTTGGGAGCTTGGTAGTGGACCCCTCAAAGAGGCAGGCCCTCCAAAGAATAATAAGAGTAAAAAACAACCAACAACAAGGGTGAATGCTTCACTATATAATAAAGATCATATCTCAGAGGCTTCTTAGGAATAGTTTCCTTTAGGATTCTATGTGGGAGTATGTGAAGGTCCATCAGTCAGTTTAGGACCATGAGAAAATAAATTGAGGTTTCATAAAGAAGAAGGCAATCTGCCTTGGGCATATAACATGAAATTCCTGCCTGAGTTTCCACCCTGTGATCTGTCCATGGGATCAAGACAATTCTTCTCCAAAGGTTATAGCCTGCTTACCCCAAACTAAGCCTAGAGGAGCTGGTTCTTATATAGAAGGAAAGAAAGAAACATCCCAATATTATTTCTGTGGAAAACTCTGAGTGAAGAAAGTCTTGTTTGTTTCTTTGGTCAGCAGAGTTCTAAAATAATTTTTGTTTAGAATGCTTTGGGGAAGAATGTGTAATTTTAATTCCCTGAGGTATCTACTATTCTTTGTTGTCATTTCCTCATGAAATGATCTGATTATGAGACTCATCTCCTGTAACCTCCCCAGCTGCAGGTGAGGAATCTAAAGCAAAGGGTTGTTCTTCAGTGTTCACAGAGATGAGACTGAAGCTCAGCTGACTTCCAGCACACTGCTTTCCTCATGACACCCTGCTATTTTCTTGTCCCTTCTTGTTTTTAAACATGCCCAAAGAGCTTATTTTCAACATTGTTTCTAGAAACTATGTTTCTATCCAAAAGTGAAGAACTCAAAAATCAGAACGGTTTTTAACATTTTTATACTTTTAACTCAAGCTTAACAGTGTTTGCCTCTGGCTTACTTCATTATCTAATATCAGAATAGACTTTGATTTTGCCTTCAGAGCAATGGGGCATGAATCAGATTTGGAAGTGCAGAGACTCAGTATATTTGAAATACTATGGAACACAGTTCTTGAATGGAATCCGAGGAGGTTTAGCTAACCGTTTATTCTAAACATATTTAAAATAGGCACATACTTATATTATCCCATTGCTAGAGTACAGAGAATAACATTACTGTGTGCTTTCATGTGTTTTTCTTACCTTGCATGGAATAGAATCAGAGTGCTAAAGTATCTCTAAAATGATGTCTAACCTAATTCTCTTAGTTTTCAGAACTAAGACTTTGCATCAAGCACTAATGTGAGTAGCCTGTGCTATATAGAAAACTCATAGATAAATCACGGCTGCAATTCAAACATCTTCTTCCTAACCATTGCTCTTTCCATCACAATACAGGTTTAAATGCTCTGAGACTCATTAATACATCATAAATGTAAATAATTTATTTGTATATCCTTTGGGTAAATCTTGGGTAAGAACACACGAGGACATGTTTATTTTTCATAAATGTCATTGATTTTGTATTGTTTTAAATACAGACTTCAATCAAACTGCTCAACTCCTCTTGCAGAGATGAAAAGTTTCTTGTCCCAGTGAATAGAAAAAGAAAACATGCACAGAAGAAAATCATTCTATTTTATGAAGTTGACTAGACCCTTTCCTTCTCAGATTAATGGCATTTGACATGACACTGCAATTCACTCCATCATGCAGAAAATGTAAAAAGACAAGTTTTCTGAAAGGCAAACCATAATCCATAGGTTTTTTTAAATACATCTAAAATGAAATGCACCGTGTAGCTGGAACTTCTGGTTAGGCACATGGAAAATGTTTTGAATTTGGCAGCATTTAACCAGAGGCCAAAATGTTCAGAGCCAAAGACTATACTACTCTCATATGAGTCATTCTTTCTTTAATTCCTCCACACTGTATTATCTCTGTCTTGCATTATGTTCATCTTTCCCAAACCATCCATTTTGTAATTCTATTCCTTTCTAGTACTCAGTGGTAAAATGGATAATGCTTCAGTTGAACCCCTCTTCTCATTCTTTCCATACCCCAATGCCCTCAACACTTAATAAATCATAAGGAATGCTGAAGGTAGTGTGCATATTTTCCCAAAGAACATATTCAGTTTTAAAATTGTGTTTATAAATAAAGTTAATGCAAATATACTACTAATTTTAGGACAGTGAGGTTGGTTCATAGCTAACTTAACAAGAATACTTAATGAGTGAAATGTCAACTTATAAAAATTTGGTAGAATACTATTGTAATATATTTTCCTTTCTGTTTTGAATATGCATGGATGTCCTCAATAGCCTTTGAATGCAATAGTGTCAAATATTTTATATTCACTAGCCTCAATACTTGGCATGAATTGAGTAGTCAATAAGTATTTATTTAAGAATCAGTGTTCAAGATTTAACACTATGCTGATCAAATCTAGAGGATGAAGAACTAGAAAAATAAATAAATAAAAACAATCTGAATGCAATATTGCAGGTGCAGGCATTTTTGCTGGTATAGACAATGAACCAGATCTAATGAGAAGCTGGCTCCAGATAAATCACATTTCTTTAAAAATAATAGAGTTAAAGTATGGTTTAACAAGAGACTGTATTAAACACATATTGAGGAAAGTTCTACTATAAAGACAACTTAAAATATTGTAAGAGTATAGTAGTGCTGCCAATTAAAATAATGTAATCTTAGGTTGTGCACCAAAAGAAGAATGGGATCTTGAGCTGGAGAACTGAACTCTGTGTTGAGTTTCTAGCAGAACATCCTTGTTGGCTAAAATCAGTTTTATTAATCATCCAATCATCCCATTTCAGTTCATCTAAGACAGAACTTCCATTTGCGTGTTTGGCATCCATTCAGGAAACCCAAAAATAAAATTATAATTATATTGAAATTGAAGTGAGGGACTTTAGACAAATAAGTGAGATACTTCTGAAGTAAATAGAGAAGAAAGGTTATCCATTAGGAAATATATATTTTCCACCATCCATGATACACAACACACTTGAAAGCTACTATTTAAAAATATATGGTTGTGTCAGAAATATACTTTTATGTAGTAGACATAAGATCTCTGAAGTTCTAAAAATAAGATAAAAGAAAATACAACAAGCTTTGAATGCAAAAGCACTCCAATGACAGTGCAGTTTAGACAAAATAACACACTATCTTAGTCTACATTGACAAGC
This sequence comes from Peromyscus attwateri, assembly GCA_902168425.1. Taxonomy (NCBI): domain Eukaryota; kingdom Metazoa; phylum Chordata; class Mammalia; order Rodentia; family Cricetidae; genus Peromyscus; species Peromyscus attwateri. The sequence continues at coordinate 18,952 of CABHPP010119589.1, forward strand.
TAACAGCTGGAACATTGTGCTCAATTATAAATGATCATTGAGGAAATCCAACATCTGACAGAGAAGACACAAGGATGATTGAATAACTTGAATTCATATTATTTTAGGGGGAGGTGAAGTAATTTCAAATGATTTGCATGGGAGATAAAGAAGAATCATGTTAAACATCACATATGTGATAATGAATCTTCATTGTCAACTTGATTTAGAATCACCATGGAAGCACACCTCTAAGTGTACTTATAAGGATGTGTGCTTAAACTGAGGGATAAAGACGCACTCTGGATGTGGGAAGCATCCCATGGGCTGAGAGCCCAGAATAAATAAAAAGCAGAAAGTAAATTTCACACACATATTGATCTCTATGTTTCTTGATTGCAGAAACAATGTGAGTAGCTCCTGTCACTATGACTTCCCTGATGTGATGGAGGGTGCCATGAAACTTTGTTCCAAAAGAAGCCTTTCATTCATTGCTTTCCTTTATCTGTTATTTTGTTACAGCAATGAGAAAATTAACTAATACCAAAACTTGGTGCTGAGGAGTGGTACCACTTCTACTATCAACACAAGCATGTTGTCCACAGACTTTTAGAATGAGTTTGCAAGAGAAGTGTGGAAGAAAAGTCACTGGCTATAGAAGCTTCAGTGTGCTATAAGAAAATCTTAATGGATAATTTTGGTGGAAATTGGAGTATGTTCTAGTTTGACTTTCTGTTGCTGTGATAAAACACTGACAAAAACCAACTTGGGAAAGAAGGGGTTTCTTTTGTCTTACAGCTTCCAGGTTACAAACCATTTCCAAGAGAATTCATGGAAGGAACTCTCAACAGGAACCTGGAAGCAGGAACTGAAGCAGAGGTCATTGGAGAACTCTGTTTGCTGCCTGATTCCCAATGGCTTGCTCGTCTTGTGTTCTTATACCACTCAGGACTACCTGCCAAAGGGTGGCTCTATCCATGGTGGGCTGGTACTTCCTACATTAATCCTTAAAGGAGTGAATATCCTAAAGACTCGCCTACAGGCAATCTGATGGAGGCACTCCATAAATTAAGGTTCCTTCTTCTCAGATGACTCTAATGTATGTCAAGTTGACCTAAAAAATAACCAACACAGAGCCTGAAGCTAAAATTTTCAGGAGCACTGTCATGCTCAAGTAAATAGTTTGTGAAGGAAATATTGCTGCCCCTGACCAGATGAGAATCAACACAGAAAGAGGAATTTAAGAAGTGTGCCACAGAGTGCGATGTAGTTAGGAAGAGTGTACTAAATAAGCAATGTAAACACAAACATGCATGCCTTCCTCTAGCCCTCGGAGCCACAGATAGATAAAATGCTATTTGGAAAGAATGATCCCCCAAACACCAGAAATTAGTTTGTAATTTGCATTTGAGGGATGGAGTGTCTTAGTCTGGGTAATTATGGCAAAAGCAGATTCCCAAATAGAAACTCTTGTGGGCAGAAAGGACATAGCCATTTTTTTTTAATTTCTGAGACTTTCCCTAAGTATAGTCATCAATAATCTTACCCAGTAATGTATCCTTCATACTAACCTACCAGGGAAAGTGTGCTCACTGCATAGTACAATATGGATATAAAAGTAACAGGGGCAACCAACTGCTTTCTGATTCGATTGGAAGCCTACAATACATCATCGTAGATTTCATCAACACTTGATGCATTAAACCTGGTCAAAAGCCCATGGCTAGGCAGACCATATACCTTAAAATGAATGTACTACTATTCCTTTGCAAAATGATTTTTTAAACCAAATAATCCTCTAAATTATTTATACCCATAAATTAGTGTTGCTCCTCAACCTTGACCAAAGAACTATTTTTTAAAAGGAGACAAGCATTAATGGAAGCCAAAATGCTGAAAACTCATGATGGTTAAGTGCCAAACTGTAGAGGAGATATCTATATCAATTTTCCTAAGGCTCAAGGAACACTGTGGAGGAAAGGGCAGAAAGAATGTAAAAATAAAAGGATAGGAAATGATGCTTTGAACTGCAGTATTATGGTCATGGCATGGGTATTGCACTCAAACTCACAGCAACTATGGTTACTTGTATAAAGTCAAGTCATTCAGTATCATTGACAGAGGATGGGATGAAGAGACCCATGTGTACTTGGGGAGCTATTAGCTTTTAAAGCTTGCTGGAGCAGTGTTTTGTTTTGTTTTCTTCAGGATATGACTATTGTTAGGTAGCTCATGTTTGAGTGAATGGTACCATAACCATGTGCATACAGACAAAAATGAATTGAACTCACTGAGTTATATAAATATTGAAGATGATATGTAATTTGGATTGGGATATGTTTGGAGTAATAAAGGTAGAGTGAAGGGGGATTTGAAGGTAGATTTCATCAAGCTATATCATATAAATTTATGAAATTGTCAAAGAATGGATATAATTATTCTAAAAAGTAAATACAAAAGGATCAAAATAATTTCATGTATCATATGTAGTCATAAGTTTTCTCCAGTCCCACCTGGCTCCACAGTCCCACAGCTGCTTATAAAATAATCAGTCAGAAGCTTAATGTTATTTGTAAATTATATGGCCTATGGCTCGGGATTCTTACTAGCTAGCTCCTATAACTTAATTCAACCCATAACTGTTAATCTATGTATTGCCATATGTTCCATGGTTTTACCTGAGTCCCATTACATGTAACTCCTTGGGCAGCTCGCTTGCATCTCTCCTGCTGCTCCTTTCTCTTCCTGTCTATCTGCTTGGATTTCTGCCTGCCTCTAAGCTGCCTTGCCATAGGCCAATGCATCCTTCTTTATTAACCAACGGGAACAGCATATATTCACAGTGTACAGAGAGAAATCCCCCAGCAATCATATCAGGTAGTGATTAAACAAAATGATACATCAACGGCAAAAAAAGAAAATACACAAATATTTTCAAGGTTTAATATTGAACTTTTTTTTTTTTTGAGACCGGGTTTCTCTATGTGGTTTTGGTGCCTGTCCTAGATCTCACTCTGTAGACCAGGCTGGCCTCGAACTCACAGAGATCCACCTGGCTCTGCCTCCCAAGTGCTGAAATTAAAGGCATGTGCCGCCACCACCTGGCCATAATGTTGCACTTTTGATTGAACAGTGAGTCAACAAAGAAATCAGAGAAGAAATTTAGAAATTTCTAGAATCAAATGAAAGTGATAGCACAACATTATTGAAACTCTGGAATACTGCTAACAAAATTCCATGAAAAAAATTCGTAGTTATACGTACTAATTCACAATATAAATTCAGAGAAATCGCCAGTAAACATTTGGATATGTACCAAAAATCTGTGGAAACAAGAACAAACCAAATTCTCAAATAATAGGTAGAATTAAATAGTAAAGATTGGGATGGAAACTGATGAAAAGGTGACAAAAGTATGATATGGAATCAATCAGAGTTGGGTTTTAGAAAAATAAACAAGATTGACAAACCATTAACCAAACTAATCAAATAGAGAATGAATAAAAATTAATCATATTAGAGAGATTAAATGAGAGCTGCTACAATAAATGCTAGCTAAATCCACAGAATCATTAAGGTATATATTAAAATCTTATACTAAAAATCTTGGAACATCTAGAAGATATGGATGAATTCATATATATATATATATATATATATATATATATATATATCCTATGAAAATCAAAGAAGATACAAATAACATAAACTGACCCATACCAATCAATGAAATGAAAACAGTTATTAAAACTGTCCCAACATAGAACAGCCAAGGACCAGATAAATTCATTGTGAACTTGAACAAACTTTTAAGGAAGTGTTAATACCATTATTTCTCAAATGATTCTATAAAATATAGAGCAAGGAAACATGTCAGGTGGAAGTGGAGCACACCTTTAAGCCCAGCACTCGAGTGGCAGAGACAGGCAGATCTCTATGAGTACAAAGCCAGCCTGGTATACAGAGTGAGTTCTAGGAAAGCCAGGACTACACAAAGAAGCTCTGTCTTCAAAAACCAAAAACCAAAAATAAAAAAGTAATCCATATGTGTTAGCTTCACAAAAATAGGTGAGAGACCTCCTAATAAAAATTGTAAGACATTGAAGAAGATACTATAAAATCAAAGCCCTTGTAGGCTCATAGATTGATAATATTATAAAAATGGCCATATTCCAAAAGTCATCTATAGATCCCATGCATCCTCCTCAACATTTCAATGACATTCTTCACACAACTCATATATATATATATATATCCTAAAATTTATATGGAAACATAAAACAAACAGAATAGCCAAAACCATTGCAATCAGAAAGAAAAATTCAGAGGCAGCACAAAACCTGATCTCAAATTATGTTACTAAATCTTACTAACAAACTCTTTATGGTACTTGTGTAATATCAGATGCATACATCTATGGGATAAAATAGAGGACTCAGAAATAAACTTACCAATATACAGCTACCTAATGTTTGACAAAGGTGTCAAAGTATATATTGGATAAAATGACAGCCTCTTCAACAAATGGTGCTTGAAAAAATACAGAACCATGTGTAGAAGATTTAAATTGGATACATGGCTCTCTCTGCACGACAATCAGAGTGGATCAAACACTTTCTGAAAATGTTAGAACAAAACATAGGCAAAGAACTTCAAGACAACCTATATGCAAGAACATTCAACAGCACACAAAATAATTCTAAATATTGATAAATGAGATTGCATAAAATTAAAATGCTTATGTACAGCCAAAGAAAAAACCAACACACTGAAGTGGTAATCTACATAATGGGAAAAAATTTTTCCCAACTATACTTCAAACAGAAAGTTAATATATTTTGTCTGTTTTATTTTATTTTATTTTTTGAGACAGGATTTCTCTGTGTAGCTTTGGAGCCTACCTGAAACTAACTCCATAGATCAGGATGGCCTTGAACTCACAGAGATCCCTCTGATTTTCCCTCCTGAGTGTTGGGAGTAAAGGCATGCACCACCACGGCCTGGCTCAGAAAGCTAATATTTATCATAGAACTAATATTTATCAAGAACTCCACTGGGGCCAGGCTGATCTGGGTGGTCTTCACTCGCCTGCTCAGGCCATGGTGATATCCAGACCTGGGCTGCTGCTAAGGACCACGTCTGGGTCTGTGGTCCTACTGCAGCTGGGGTCTGTGTTGAAGTCCATGGCCCACGTTGCCACTAGGGCTCACATTGAGGCCTGAAATCTGGGCTGCAATCTGTGGCCTTGTTGGAGTCTGAGGGGTGTGCTGCAACTTGGGCCATACAGTTCTGGGTGGGTGGCCTGAGCTGCTACCTGGAGCCATGCTGTCATCTGGGCCTGGGCTACTGCCAAGGGCCATGTCTGGATTCTTGGCCCTATAGTGGCCAGGGTCTGGGTTGATGTCTATGGCTCCTGTTACCACTGAAGATGGTGTGGACGCCCAGGGTCAGGTCAGCCACCTGAGTTCATGTTGGTGTCCAAGCGTCATGCTGCATCTAGGACTATACAGATCTGAGTGGCTTCCGCTGCTACCCAATGATATCTGGACCAGAGCTGTAGCCGAGGACCATGTCTGGGTCCATGATCCCACCACAGCTGGGGTCTGTGTTGAAGTCTAAGGCCCATGTTGCCACCAAAGTCACACTGAAGCCCAGGGTTGGAGCTGTAACCTAAGGCTTTGGTGGTGTCCAGAGGCCATGCTGTCACCAGAGCCATCCTGATCTGAGTGGCCCATGCTTCCATCCAGAGCCAGGATGTTGTCCAAGCCCAAGCTGCTGCCAAGGGCCATGTCTGGGTCTGTTGCCCAGCTGTGCTGGAGTCTGTGTTGATGCCTGTGACCTGTGTCACCTCAGGGGCCATAGGAACCACGTGTGATGAAAATCAGAGGGCCATGCTGAGCTTGTTCCACCCTTTGCTGGCACTGAGAAACCTGGCCCTACCTCTCACTTGACACTGCAGCAAGAGAGCTGGCCCTGACCCTCATGGGAGAGCTGCCCCCCACCCCACAAGCTGGAGAGATGGCCCCACCTGTCACCACAGGTGAGGGAGAATTGACCCTGATGGCATGGGCATAGGGGATCTGGCTCCATCCCCTTGACTGAAGTAGGTGACCCCAGTGGCCCAGACTGACCTGCTCAGCTTGGCCTTGGGTTACTCCCCACAACATCTACCCAATCTAGGACCTACTGGAGCTCATGAAGAGACTTGTCCTGTGGAATGGTACCCACAGGATCTCCACGACTCAGGGCAGCTGCAGGATACCCCAGAAGAGTTTCAGTGAGGATGCAGTGATGATGATGTATCAGAGACAAGAGGCCTTGAACCAGATCAGTGACTAATTAAAATGAACATTTATGCTCGTAAAGCTGATTGGACAAGAGTACACTATGTGACACACCACTCACGATGCCACGAGGACTAATGAAGAGGTGTTGGAGAGGCAGGAAAGAAGGAGACTAAGAGGTTTTGTTCTTGTTTTTGTTTGTTTGTGTGTTTTCTTGCTTTGTTTTGTTTTGTTTTGATACATTTTATTAATTTTCTTTTGGGAAGCACTGAATGTGTGAGGGGAGGATATGGGGGGCCTGGCGGGTAAGTGGAATTAGAGTGCATGATGTGAAGTTCCCAAAGAATCAATAAAGAGATTAAATTAAACAAAAAATTAAAGAATTCCAAATCTTAAACAAATAAAATATTTGTCTCCTGATCAGCAAATAGATACCTTTCAAAAGAAGAAAATAAAACAATACTGTAGCTAGAGTTTTCCTGCCTGGCCCACGGTCAGGAAATCTCTTTCACCTGCCAGTCCCACAGCCGCTCAGACCCAACCAAGTAAACACAGAGACTTATATTGCTTACAAACCGTATGGCCGTGGCAGGCTTCTTGCTAATTGTCCTTATATCTTAAATTAATCCATTTCTATAAATCTGTACCTTGCCACATGGCTTGTGGCTTACCAGCATCTTTACATGCTGCTTGTCCTGGCGGTGACTGGCAGTGACTCCCTCCGCCTTCCTGTTCTTTTTATTCTCTCTGTTAGTCCCGCCTATACTTCCTGTCTAGCCACTGGCCAATCAGTGTTTTATTAGCAACACATTTGCCATACAGAACATCCCACAGCACTCCCCCCACCTTTTTTTTTTTCAAAAAGGAAGGTTTTAACCTTAAAGTAAATTACATATAATTTGGGAATTTGGGCGTAGCTTCTCTTATTGCTTCCTGCTGGAGGGGGGTGCTGTATCTTATGGGGACACAAAGAAAATTTTAGGATCATGGAGTAGTCCGTGAGGGTGTATCGTCTGAGCCAGTTGCCTTGAAACGGTTCTGGATGTTGGGTCATCTGAGCCATGGTGTCATCGGAGACCTTCAGGGGGTCTTGACTGGTTAAACCTGATGTATCTTAATCTGGAACAAATCCATAGCCTCTGGCTTTCTGTGGAAACAAAATCAGAGCTTCCTTTCCAAAGCAACATATCCTTACATCCAAATTTTGAAGTCAAGGTATCTTTAAAATATACATATTGGTTTAACTCAGCTTCCTTTACAATCAAATATCTCTCTGCAGTTAAGAATCCCAAAGACAACACAATGCAGATTCTCTGTGTGATATCCATCTTTACATGGCTTATATTTTATACTACCTTTACTGTCTCTTTAAAGACTTTATTTTTCAAAACTATCTATTTCTTTATATAACTGTATATATCACTTTTTTTTTTGTCTCTTTCAAGCCTACGTATTTTTTTACACACATTTTAAAGCATTTAAAGTTTTGTTCCATCTGAATCTGTCTTATTGTGAACCTGTTACTTTAAACTGCAGCATTTCTAAGACTGAAATGGTGCTGTGGCTGCTGGCTCCGCCCACCTCAGCTTCCCAACAAGGCGGTAATACGTTTACAGTCAGCTCTGGGAGCCTTCGTGGGTCTATGCTTCTATCAAAGCAGCATGTAGCCCAGAAACCTCTTCTTTTTTTGTTTTGTACTAGCAAAGGCTAAATCCACGAGGCAGCTTAATGTGCCACTTGCAGACGCCTCATTCCCGCCATACTGCTGGTCAAACATGCACGCCAGGAACCCACCATACAGTAGCTCAAGCCCGCAGGCTTCGGCTAACTTGAGAAAGACAACTAGGAAGCTGTTTCAGCTCCGTTTTAGAATCTTCTTTTTACGCTTTCTCAGGTTTTAAGTGGAAATTCCTGCCCCACGTTCTGGCGCCACAATACCAACAAATATTTGAAAAAATGTGTTTTGAAATGCAAATTAAGGCTACTTTGAGATTCCATCTTACCCAGTCAAAATGGCTAAAGTCAAGGAAACAGGACAATAATTTGCTACCAAGGATTTAGAGCAAACCTTAATCACTTGAGGGTATATAAATTAGTACAATCACTATGATTGGTATGGAGTTTGTATTGCACACTTTTTGTTGTTTTGATAAAACCGCATATCCAAAAACAGCTCATGGAAGAGTTGATTTTGGCTTATAATTTCAGAGGGAGGAGCCATGATGGTATGGGAGGCATGGGCACAGGAGGCAAGAGCAGGAACCTCCCTGGGAGATTATCTACAAACAGGAAACAGAGAGCAACCTGGAAGTGGGGTGAGCTCTCAAAGCCTTTCTGCAGTGACACATTTCTTCCAGCAAGGTCCCACCTCCTAAAGGTTCCATAACTTCCCCATGCAATGCCACCAACCAGTACCAAGTATTCAAATATGTGAGCCTGTTGAGATACTTCTCATTCAAATAACTACAGAAGTTTATCAAAGAACTAAAACTAGAACTACCACATGACCCCATTATACCACTTCAGGCTACACATCCAAAGAATTTTAAGTCCTACTACAGAGGCACATAGATGTTCATTATTTCAATACTCACAATAGCTAAGAAATGAAGCTAGCCTAGACTGTCATTTGAAAGTTAATGGATAAAGAAATGTGGTACATGTATACAATATAATTTTGCTCAGTTGTAAAGAAAAAAATTAAATTGACAAGAGATATAGCTCAGTGGGTAAAGCACTTTTATATTTGCATTTTTTTGCTATTGCTACTGTTGCTTTGAAACAGTTTCTCTATGTCATCCTGGCTGGCCTGCAACTCTCTATAAAGACCAGGCTGGCCTTGAACTCACACAGATCTACCTGCCTCTGCCTCCTGGATGCTGGGATTAAAAGTGTTTGCCACTTTGTCTGGCTAGATAAAGCAATACACTATATAAGGCTGGCACCCAGAGTTTGATCCCCAGGACCCATATAAAGGTAGAAGGAGAGAACCAGGTTCAAAATGTTGTCCTCTGAGACCCCCACATAAGCTGTGGTATTCACAATTCCCCTGACACAATACTGTTATAATTAACTATTTAAAAGAAAAACTGAACCATGATATTTGCAGGAAAATGGATGGAACTGGACATAATGTTTGGTGAAATAAGTTAGACTCAGAACAATTAATGCATGCTGTCTCTCTTCTACAGTGTGTATGTGCCTGTGTGTGTGTGCAGGTCATGAAAATAACTCTTTAAGGAGAATCTTTTATTCACAGTAGAAGAAAAATTCAAACATAATTCAATTGTAAAATGACAACAACAGTGCCACAAGTTACATGAGAAATCACATGTAAAGTTTCTCCATGAAGATAAGTTTTCCTTTTCTTGATCCAATATTACATATACTCTTAGCCATTATTTTACCTGGCTGGGCAAAATTAGCAATATTAGTTGATTCTATGGAATTAGTTTAACTAAACTTCCTGAAGAAAGGCTTCACAATTATTAGAACTATTATGACTGAGTAGAGGCTATGATAGAAATACCCTCCTGCTCTGATATTTTCCTAATACCCCCAACACTAAGGACATGAGGACTATGTACCAAATGCATATTTTACTAAGTGCTTATCTTTATTATTGTATCCTTTTCACTACTTGATTAACAGCAGAGATTACTAATTTAGGCATTTCTTGATTTCACTGAGAAAAACTGGCTTAGAAAGCAAATTTGTATATGAAAAATTAATTTTTTCATTGATCTTTATGATAATGTAGGTGATATGAGTGAGAATTTTTTTTTTACTTTTTTTCTATCCCTACCTCAAGGTGATTATAGCACAAGAGAGGTACAGTTACTCCCCTTACTCAGAACATCTGCCACCTGCCTGAAGCCATGGCTCAATTCAGTCATGGGATGCAGGAAGCCCTGCTCTTTCCACCTTGCTTTAGTTTCAAATGTTTGCATCATGCAGGCAGCTTCTCATCCCCCACTGCCACAGCCTAGATTTAATGGCATATCCAAGATCAGGCTGTGGGAGATATGAGTAGCAGCTGGTCACATCCTGCTGTTTCTGTGGCAAGGTACAGACAACTGGAGAACTCATTTTGTATGTGCTCTTGGAAACAGTGTGTCTCCTGGCACATTTCTGTTCCTGTGCAGCTTCTGGAAGCACATATTGAATTGGTTCCCTACTTTTTGGTGATGGTGAATTTCTGGTTGCTGAATCCCTGTGTAATAGAGCACACCTGTGTTGTTGAATCCGGAAGCTGGAAAGCTACAGAAGAAAATTCACAGTCAGTATTTGGTGTGAGGACACATCACTGAATTTGTAAATCTGCCCAATAATTCTATGGATTTTTATAGTCCTTTGTCTGTGTTTTTTTTGTGGCCTTTGTATGCTGAGATGAGAAATTATCACATCTCTTGATTGCTTCTCGCTGTGACTCAATGTTTAGACAGTACTGAATCAGCATTTGAGGAGTCACTGTGATCCCTAGTTTTGTCTTTTAGATAAAATGTGCAATTGAAGTCCTCACTAGTTTGTACTCACTAATTATCCTATGCCACTTCGTCAAGGATGTGGACATTAATTAGCTCCAATGTCCTAAACTAATTTTAAATTAGGTAATTACAATGTATACTCTGCAGTTTCTGCTGAGAAACATGTTCCTCACTTCCTGTCTCTAAGTGATGGCCAGCTGTTAAATAGCTTCCAAGTTTTCCCCTGAGTCGGTTACACATCAGAAATGATACCTTTATAGGATATTTTCAGAATATTCGAGATGAAGAAGCTGTATAAATGATATTGTTATAGCTTGTTATTGTTATCAGTGACAACTCTCTTCACAGTGTCATAGCACGAGTCATTTGGAGACTCCAGTGTTGGAAGATAAAATCTCTGGCAACTCAGGGAAGAATTTCTGCTAAAAATCTTCCTCATTTCTTAGTATTTCCCAAGGTGTTACTGAATACATATATGTTAGGTGAAAAGACTTTTAAACTCATCTTGATTTGAGGTTTCATCAAATGTGAGGGGACAAGAGGAAGACAAAAAGTCACCTAACGCCTGTTTTGAAGAACATTAGAAAGACTCTCCAAAATCTCCAGGAGTCTAGTTGATAAAATATTCACAAGTGATGAAAGGAAAAGGTAATGTGGGGATTCTTCTTATGAACTCCCCATGTTTCTTCACTCAGGAAAATAAACTCACCAGATGTCTGCTGTTCAATATTCTGCATAAATTTCATCTCCCCAAGAATTCAAATGTAAAATGTGGCATTTATTGAGAGACCAAATTTTAAAGGCACACATAATTACTGTTTTATTACTCAACTTTTAAGATTATTTTATTTTATGTGTATGTGTTTTTTGCTTGCATCTATGTATTGCATCATGTACGTGTTTGAAGAGGGTGTCTGATTCCCTGAAACAGGAGTTATAGGCAACTGTCAACTGCCATTTGGGTGCTGGGAATCTAACACTAGGTCCTTGTAAAGGGCAGAAAATGCTCTTAAACACTAACCCATCTTTGTAGCACCTTACAACCACATGCACACTCCAGAAATTAAGGATTTTATAAAAATATTATATGCTTACATATAGAATTTGAATATTCCTTATCTGAAATGCTTTGAATCCAAAGTATTTATGATTCCATGTTTTTTTACTGTATTGACATAGTTGCATATAAATAATGAGATATTATGGGAATGGAACTCAAGTATAAATAGAAAATTTGTCTAGGTTTCAAATATTCCTTAAATACGTAGCTTGAAGATGAGTCATATACAATATTTTTATTATTATGACACAAGCCCATTAAATATTCTATTTGTGTCAACATGTTGGTGTTCAGAAAGTTTCAGATTGGGGAACATTTCAGCTTTTGGATATTCAGATTTATGTACGTTCATGCTATAGGTACAATATGAATTTTTGTGATTCTTTTTGTGTGTCGAAATTTTATTGATCCCGTTAGCTTTTTGATACTTGCTGAAGCTGAGACAATTCCTAACAAGCAAGTTATATTGTAATGAAAACAGTATCACTCCTAAGTTGAATTCTCACAGTATGTAAATCAAACCTTCAGACAGAGTAGGCACTTGAAAAATGGCCAGGTCTGAATGTAATCATTTGAGATAGCACTGTAGGGATATGTTTGGGATAGCTAGAGTTCCCCCTCTATGGCTCATTCTGTAGAAGTACATGCTGTGTGTATGTTGTCTATATGTGTTCATTGTGAGGGTGCACATGTGTGGAAGCCAGAGGTTGACTTCAGATGTCTTCCTCTTTCACTTTGCTCATTATTTTTGAGACAGCACTTCTCACTAAACCTGAAACTCACTGACTGACTAGGCTGGCTGGCCAATGCTCTCCAGAGATCCACCTGTCTTGGCCACTTACCAGTGCTAGAGTCACAGATACATGCTTCCAAACCCTGTGTTTATGTGGGTGCTGATTATGTGGCATATACTTTGCTAAGAGAACCATGTCTCCATTAATAAAAGCCTTCATTCATTTTAGTCTTCTTATATAAATTCTCTAGACTGTAGGCAGAACTGAAGAAGGGATCATTCGTTTTCACCCTAACACTATAATCAGAAGTAGCCTTTTTTTTTCTTACTAGACTTTTGTAGATTTCAAACTCATTTTAAAGGTGTGGTTTCAAGATAAGCATGGCAGTTTATGACTGTAATCTCAGAATTTGTAAGATGGAGACAGTAGAATCATCATGGATTCGTGACCAGCCAGGGCTCCAAAGTGAGACTCTGTCTCAATTAATCAAAAATAACAAATAAATAATAAACAAATGAATCAATTTTTCCTGGAATGAGTATATTCATGCTCCTTTAGGAAAGAGACCATCACTAAGTCTAGGTTGGTTGTCCTTTCATGACAGGGCCTCACCAGTGCTCTGACACATCTCTGTAATATGAGCAAGTAGCAGAGTGTTTGTTGTTTAAGTAGCAAGTGTCTGTCACAAGGTGATGTCTTTGGACACTTGGTCCCCAGTGGGTGGCGCTGTTTCGGAAGACTATGGAACCTTTTTGACAACTGGTGCAATGTAAGGAGAGGACCTCTCACTCCTGCCGCCATGTCTTCCTACCATGGCAGATTCTATTCCTCTGTAACTGTAAGCCAAAATAAACTTGTTCTTTCTTTTTTTTTTTTTTAGATTGAAATACCTGAATACAAAAATAAATATATAAGTACCTTTAATAAAAACCTGTTCTTTCTTAAGGTGCTTTTTATCAGAGTATTTGATCACAGCAACAGAAATGAAACAACACAGAGGTCTACTGCAAAAACTCAACTAAGAATTTGCTGAATGGAAAATGTAAAACATAGTGTTATTTTTATATTTTAATAATTTCTTAAAATACTATAATTGACATTGCTAAGTTTACAGTAGTATTTACTTTAGTATCTCTTAAAATGTTCCATTATTTCAGAGGCTACCTCTTGTGATTCTGAGATTTTATGAATGCATCATCATCTGTTCAATCTTCATCTGTGCAACTCTTCCTACATACAAGGACCTGTGGAGGATACAAATGTGAACTAGTAAGTTCCCTAAAACAGCTTCTATGTTGGTGGAGGAAGATGAGAGAATAGAAAGTCTTAGTAGACATAAACAAGTGTTGTGTGACCTCAAATGAAAGAGAGACTAAATCATAGAAAAGAGGTGAAGCTGGGAACTATCTAGCCTATAATTCCAAGGGGGATTGTTTATTTAAGAAGGATCCTTTTAAAATCTGCTGGTAGTATAGCTTGGAGTTTCATCCTTAACCTCTTTGGGGGGACTTTTTTGTTTAAAATTTTACTTGTTAGCTTTTTAAATAATACTTGTGCTTATCTGAGACTGCAAATTTTATTGTACAATATGGTGATGCCAAGTATTGACACAGTAAAATTTCCTAAGATTATCTTCCCCAGGACTTTCAAAAAACAGACATATTGATCAATGGGAGTGAATGAAAGATCCAGATATAAACCTACACACTGATGATCAACTTATTTTTTATAAAGAAGCCAGAAATATACAATGGGGAAAAAAAGCATCTTCAACAAACGGTGCTAGTCTAACTGGATGTCTGCATGTAGAAGAATGCAAATAAATCCACATCTAATACCCTTCACAAAACTCAAGTCCAAGTGGATCAAAGACCTCAACATAAAACCAGATGCACTGAAGCTGATAGAAGAGAAAGTGAGGAATACCCTTGAATGCATTGGCACAGGAGACAAGTACCTGGAAAGAACACCAAAAGCACAGGCACTAAGACTGACAATAAATGGGACCCCTTGAAACTGAAAAGCTTCTGTGAAACAAAGGACACCATCAAAAGGACAAAATCACAGCCTATAGAATGGGAAAAGATTTTCACCAACTCCATATCTGACAGAGGGCCTATATCCAAATTATGTAAAGAATACAAGAAACTAGACATGAAAAAAAATAATCCAATTAAAAATGGGGTACAGAACTAAACAGAATTCTCAACAGAGGAATCTCAAATGGCTGAAAACACTTGAAGAAATGTTCAGCATACTTAGTCATTAGGGAAATGCAAACCAAAAGATTTTGAGATTCCATATTACACCTGTCAGAATGGCTAAGATCAAAATCAGATGTGACAGCTCCTGCTGGTGAGAATGTGGAGCAGGAGGAACACCCCTCCATTGCTGGTGGGTGTGACAACTTGTACACCCACTTTGGGAATCAATATGGTATTCCCTCAGAAAATTGGTAACCAATATATCTCAAGACCCAGCTGTACCACTCCTGGGCATATACCCAAAGGATGCTCCATCCTACCACAAGGACACTCAATTATAGCAGGTTTATTCATAACATCCAGAAACTAGAAGCAACCTATATGTCCCTCAACAGAAGAATGGATAAAGAAAATGTGGTACATTTACACAATGGAGTATTACTCAGCTATTAAAAACAATGACATCATGAAATTTGCAGTCAAATGAATAGAGCCAGAAAAAAAATCATCCCAAGTGAGGTATCCCAGACCCAGAAAGACAAACATGGTGTGTACTAACTTATATGTGGATATTAGCTCTAAAGTAAAAGCTAATAATGCTACAATCCACAGACCCAGAGATGTTAAGTAGCAAGGAGGGCTTTAGGTGGGACACATGGATCTCCCTGGGACAGAAAAATATAATGAATTTTGTGGGTGACTGGGGGCAGGTGGGAGTGGGAACAGGATGTATCAGGTCTGGGGAGGAATGGAGGAATGGAGGGAGAGAGTACTGCGAGAAATAACTGGAATCAGAAAAGGGAATTTCAGGGATAATGTGGAAACCCAGTGCAATGGAAACTCTCTGAAATCTGCAAACATAACCCCATTGAAGACTCCTAGTAATGGGGGATATGGAGCCTGAACTGTAAAACCTTTGATCTACTATTTTTCCTGTCTGCAAGGTGTGAAGGAGTAATGGTGGCACAGAACGTGTGGTAATGGCCACCCAATGACTGGTCCATATTGAGGCCCATACCACGAGAGGCAGCCCATACCTGACATTGCCTGAATGACCAGGAATCAGAGCCTGAATAGCCCAGAGACCTAGGATAGAACCAAATACAACTAGCAAAAAAAATCACTGTAGTGATTACTAGTGATATTCTGCTATGCAAGTTGACTGGAGCCTAGCATAAGGGACATCAGAAAGGCTTCATACAGAACTGATAGAATCAGATGCAGATACCCACTGCCAAACATTGGGCAGAGCTCAGGGAATCCTGTGGAATATGGGGAGGGAGGGTTATAGGAGCCAGAGGGATCAAAAACACCACAAAAACATGGCCCATAGTGTGGAGATATTTTATGTGGGCTTTGATAAATAAAGCTTGCCTGGATATCAGGTGGAAAAGACCAGCCATTTTAAGTAAACAAAGTCAGGCAGCACATGCCCTTAATCCAATCACTTAGCAGGCAGGGTCTCTGTGTGTTCAAGGCCATACTAGGGAACACAGCCAAGCATGGTGACACACACCTTTAATCCCAGTACCAACCATAGAGACCTGGAGGGCTGTACAGACAGACAGTGACAAGGAAGTGAGGTAGCTGGGCTAAGAGCCAATGAGAGGGCAGGAAAGCAAGGAGTAT
Source organism: Peromyscus attwateri (assembly GCA_902168425.1). Classification (NCBI taxonomy): domain Eukaryota; kingdom Metazoa; phylum Chordata; class Mammalia; order Rodentia; family Cricetidae; genus Peromyscus; species Peromyscus attwateri. The sequence continues at coordinate 35,329 of CABHPP010119589.1, forward strand.
AAAGGTATGGGTAGACAAGAAGCAGCTTGCATTTGGAAGCTACAGAGTTGGTGAGGTAAGGTTGGCTGGTGGCTTTTTCCTATTTCCCTGATCTCTAAGGCTTTCACCCCTATATTTGGCTCCATGTTTTTTTTTTCTTTATTTAATGAGACCATTTATAAATTCATCTACACCACAGAATTTACTAACCAGGGCTCATAGGGGCTCACAGAGACTGAAACTGAAGTGACAATCAGGGAGCCTATATGTGTCAGAGCTAAAACCTCTGTATATATGTTATGGTTGTGTAGCTCAGTGTTCCTGTGGGACTCCTAACAGTAGGAGTGGGGGGTGTCTTGGATTGTTTACCTGCTCTTGGGCCTCTTTCCCTCTTACTGGGTTGCCTTGTCCAGTCTTAACATGAGGGTATGTGCCTAGTCATATTGTATCGTGTTATGCCACATTTGGTTGATATTCTTGGAGGGCTTGCTCTTTTTTGAAGGCAAACAGAAGACAGTGGATCTGGGAAAGAGAGGAAGTGGAGGAGTTTGGAGTGGAGGAAGGGGAAGCTGAGGTCAGGATGTAATGTATAAGAGAAGAATAAATGAAAAAATATGAAAAAACTGCTTTGCAGTATTCTCATAATTTATAAAATAATTTTATGTACCCAAAGCTAATTTAGAATAGACTTTGTACACAGTTACTTGTCAAATCAAGTTTGATTACTTCCTAATCAAACTTGACTTTTTCAGATCAGAACTATCTTTCAGAGCCCCTTAATTTTGTTTAAAATAAGTTGTGGAAGAACAGGTCAAGCGCATACAAGCCACTGGTCAACCTGCTATTTCTCAGCTAATGGGAAATGTCTCCTGTGTTTCCATTTATTATAAATTATTATGATAAGAAAAGGGCAAGTACCAACAATCATTAGTCAATCTGATAAAAAAGAAACCAAACCTCACTGGACCAGAATGACTAAATGTTTCAGATTATTTCTTTCTTGAAATCCATTAACCTCACTTTCAAATAAAACAAAATTTATTTTTATGTGAGTACACATTGCTTTTATTATACTTTGTTATATCACATACCATATTAAATGAACTCTGCACACAAGGAGAAGGCAGGTGGCCCAGACACTGACTCATGTTCCTGTCTTATAATGATTTAACATCTCTCTGGTTAAAAAAAAAGAAAGAAAGAAAGAAGGAGAGAGAGAGAGAGAGA
>CABHPP010119590.1:0-11104 GCA_902168425.1 Peromyscus attwateri
AAAAAAAGGAAGTGTTCAAACTGAGCATGGTGATACACAGCTGTAATCCCAGCACTGAGAAGTCTCAGTGGCCAGCCTGGTCTACATTGCCAGCTGAGGGCAGCATGAACTGCATAGTAAGACCTTATCTTCACCAAGGATGAGGGAAGCAGCTCAGTGGTAAAGGATTTGCCGAACATTGCCTCAAGCCTGAGGTTCAATGCCCAGGAATTAAGAAAAAAGAAAAAGTTTGATTTTGCTCTAGTTTCTAGCATAGTTGGTGTGTTCAGAGATATAAAAGAATTTAAGTGGGTATTAAAGCAAGAGTACTCCAGAACACAGACAATAATCATGACATTGAATTGGGGACAAGGAAGCAAAGTTTGATTGGCTAATTAGAAAAAAACCACAGGTTTTTCTGGAAAACAAAACTTCCAGTAACTGATAAATACTAAAATGTTTAGATACTGTTAAAATTAAAAGTTGAGAGGTAATATTTACTTTGTGGGGCATTTCATAGTCCAAGGTCAAGGAAATAAAAAGCAAAGAGAAAAGTTGATATTTTTTGTTTTAAAGTCATACTGGGGCTGGTGAGCTGGTTCAACAGGTAAAGGTGCTTGCTGCCAAGTCTGACAGCCTGAGTCTGGGTCCACATGGTAGGAGAGAGCCAGCTCCAGGAGATCGGCCCCAGACACACACACACACACACACACACACACACACACATACACAAGCATACACACAAATACACACAAATACAAATACAAAATAAAATCATACTGTACAAATACTTAGAAAAGACAGTGAGTGGTATAGGCCTTTCTTGATGCTAATTTGATCTAGGGGGATGCTCACATTTCAGTCATTCCTTTTACATTTTTCTAGTAAATGCAGTGTTTGTTATCTTGGGAGGAAATTACTTTAAAAAAATCTGTTAAGTAGTGAATCCTCACAAGTAACAATAGCCACTAATTAATAAGTGAAATAATTTACTTCATAGAACTAGGAGGTACCCAAGAATGTCGTTTTTTGGGGGGTTTTTTTGGTTTTTTGTTTTGTTTTGTTTTGTTTTGTTTTTCAAGACAGGGTTTTTCCGTGTAGCTTTGCGCCTTTCCTGGAACTCACTTGGTAGTCCCGGCTGGCCTTGAACTCACAGAGATCCACCTGGCTCTGCCTCCCGAGTGCTGGGATTAAAGGCGTGTGCCACCACTGCCCGGCCTGTTCAATTTTTACAGTTAACAAAACTGTAAAAAAAGAATATAAGAGATATTGATCCTGTCTCTTTTTTTTCCCTCTTTCAATCACATTTAGGAAAACTCCTCCTTAATTTGGTAGACCACATTGAAGTGGTCAGAGACTTAACCTTTGCTCCAGATGGGAGCTTAATACTTGTGTCAGCTTCAAGAGACAAAACTCTCAGAGTGTGGGACCTGAAAGATGATGGTATGTATGTCTTATCTTTGCTCCAGCTGTGGAAAGGAATGAGATCTCTCTCTCTGTCTCTGTCTCTCTCTGTCTCTCTGTCTCTCTCTCTCTCTCTCTCTCTCTCTCTCTCTCTCTCTCTCTCTCGGCAGGGTCTCCCTGTAGCCTTGACAGAGATCCACCTGCCTGTCTCCTGAGTGCGGGAATTGAAGACGTGTGCCACCACACCTGACTTGATGTGACTATTGAGTGATTACGGGATTGCCGCCCTCCCTCCCTGCACCCCCCTCCCCCCCCCGCCACACCTGTATCTTAGCTCTAGTGGGCAAGGCAGGAGAGAATTGAGAGCTCTAGGCCAGACTTGGCTAGTTAGCAGGGCACTGGATCAGAAAAACACAAACAAATATTTGGCTTGGTAACCAAGGGGTCTTTTTTCTTTCTGTTTAATACTTGGGAAACAAAAACATAGATTAAACCAGCAGTTACTATTATAAACCATCTTGACACTGCTCAGAAACCAACCACACAGATCCATAACTCTAGTTCCAAGGGATCTAACACCTTTTGGCCTCTGTGGACAGTGCATATACATGGTACACAGACATATGTGCACTAAATAAATGAAACTTTAAAATAAAAAATTTTAAGTGGGACTTTAAGCAACAGATTTACTCATCCAATAAAATTTAGGTTATAGCTTGATTTACAGACCAGGATTTATAATGTGGTTAAATGCTGGTAAGCATGGATCATAAATTCTTTCATTAAAAGAGTAAGTGATATTTTTCCCTCTGATCTCACAGAAAAGTATGTTGGTATTCTCAGTTTTTTCCTGAAACATGGTATCTTGATGTTAACAAAGTTTATCATTGAGAGAAACAGTGAATGTATGTCAGGCCAAAATACCCACTCTGTCTCCTAAGTGCTGAGATTAAAGATATAAATTAGCATGCCTGGCTTTTACATTCCAAAATGTATTATTTGTATATTCATGTGTGTATGTGGGTATATTCATGTATGGGTGCCTGAGGAGGCCAGAGGCATTGGGTCTCCTGGAATTGGAGTTACAGGCAATTGTGAGCGACCCAATTAGGATGCTAGATATCAAACTTAGGTCCTCTGTAAGAGCAGAGTTTGCTCTTGACTACTGAATAGTGTCTCTCAAGTCCCATGTAATTTTATCAAGCAACAGCTACTACCCTCTGAGAGTCCGAGGCCAGCCAGGGCTACATAGAGAGACCCAGCCAAGGAAGGAAGGAAGGAAGGAAGGAAGGGAGGAAGGAAGGAAGGGAGGCAAGCAGGCAAGCAGGCAAGCAAACAGGTGGCAGATATTAAAGGCCTCTGTGTCTGTCTATCTATCTGTCTATCGCTATTTCTTTTTTCGGCTATAAAAGTGTTTGGTAACTGTAGACTATGGTGGTGCAGTGTTACTGATTGGAAATGCATTCTCCTGACACGGCTGCTTCTTTTTCTTAGGAAACATGATGAAAGTATTGCGGGGACATCAGAACTGGGTGTACAGTTGTGCATTCTCTCCCGATTCTTCCATGCTGTGTTCAGTTGGAGCCAGCAAAGCAGTATGTATCAGAGTTCTGGGACATGTATTGGGAACTGGATGATAATGTATGCTTAATCATTGTAAATCTAAGCAACCTATTAAGTCTGTGCTCGGTGTCATGAATATCTTAATGCTTTACTTCATGATGGAGAGAATTTATTTGCACGTAGAAAATTAGTTATTTGTGAATTGAGAAATTGAATTGCTTTAGAGATGTTTATAAACTGAAAGTTAGTTTTTTGTGAGATCTAGGAAAGTTGATGTGATATAGACAAGAACTAGTCCATATGTTAAGATATTTCCTTGCTGATTATTTTCTTTGTTTTTGTTTTGTCCAGTTTACTATTTTGTTTTTTAAGTTTTGAGTCCCAGCTGATCCTGGACATTTAACTGAAAAAAACAAACAAACAGTAATTTAAAACCATAATGAAATGAGCACTCATTTCTGTGGAGAGTGGATTATAGATGAAGCTGCACATTGTTTGACAGCTTGCCTGTTGACAGCTGAAGTAGTGACTGTTGAGGGCTGTACTGGCAGTGAACTACCGGTGTACTAGCTCTGAGTTAATGTAGTTTTAAGAGCTTAGCAGTAGCCTTGAGTAGTTATGAAACTGGCTGAACTCCAGATATGTGTATGATCACAGCACGCTTTGGACTAACGGGGTGGGGGCTGTGGCTAGATAAAACACATCTTATTTTGCCAAGAAGTATGTTAAAATGATAGTCATGAATGTTAGAAGTTTAGAACAAAATAGCTTAGTTTGTTTTGTTTTGTTTTTTTAAATCATGAAACAAGCTAGATGTTGACATTGCTCTTTTAGGCTGTGTGTTTTCCATATGCTTCTTGCTTTCCCTGTCACAGGTGGTGGCAGCAATATTGGTGTGATTGAGTTATGCTGGCACCACTCGCACACAGGCGCACATGGTGTTAGCTGGGCAGAAAGAGTGGCATCTCTGGCTACCGGGCTGGGGGCGACCTTTACCATAGGATGAAGTAACCTTGCATTCGGCTGCAAGGTGTACTGTACGTACACAGGTGCTGGTCGATGTCCACTTCTGCTTTCCCTTCTTTTCTTTTCTTTTTCTTTTTTTTTCCCCCCTTTAAAAAATAATTTCCCCCACAGTAAAATCCAGACTCCTGAGTAAATTGATCTTCCAGTTTGATGGAATTGAGAGTCTGACAGTTGAACCCAATTTAATGTAAAGAAATGGGTTTTTGAGTGCTTTCTCTGTTGTTTTTTGGAATTTCTTAAGATGCTGGCAGTACCTTAAACCATCGCCCAGTTATTATGCTTATTTCCTCGGAAACAATGTGTGCAGACAGGAAGTGGCAGAGAGGACTGCACTACAAGAGGAGGAAGCTGTCTCACTAGGCTTGCTGTAGTGAACCTCCAAGCTTATGTTTAATCTAACAGACTGCAGTAAGCATTAGAATCCTGTCTAGAGCTCCTTGGGAGGCTGAGGCAAGTGGATCACAAGGTCAAGACCAGCCTGGGCTACTTAGTTCAAGGCCAGCCTGGGCATCTTGGTGAGACACTGCCTCAAAGCAAAAAAAAAAAAAAAACCCAGCAAAACTTATTTAGAACCTTCTGCACAGTCTTTGGATGTTTAAAATCTAAACTGTATGTGAGCTTGTTTTTAAGTAATTTAACTTTTATGCTGAAAATGGCTAATAATTATAATCAGTTTGGAAAAATAAGACTGTTAGTTACCAAAAAATATTGTAATTATTTTATAAAATAGCATTTTCATTTGTGTAATGTGGTTTAACATCTTTGTTGTTTGCCAACAAAATTACATTTGGCTGTGAAAATTCTCTTTTCTTGCAGTATCTGTTTCTCTTCCTAGGCTCTCGGTGGTGACCCAAGCCTTTTGTAAACAAGTGATTATCTCAAAGGGAGATGCCAATGGAGTAACAATTTGCTAACATTACATTTTCTGTCTGTATCTATTTTTAAAAATTGGTAGTTTCTGGAAAAAAGAGAAAGGGGTTTGTAATACTTAACCCTATTTATTTCCATATATTTTAGTTAATTAGTTTTTGGAATAAATGGATTTCAGTATGTGGTTAAATTGTATTGCCTTTATTTTCCCTTTAGGCTTATTTTTTAAATTAACATTTAACAGAAACATTTGAAATAGAAATTTGCATGTCTGCTTTAATTAACTTAAAGACTGATTTTTTAATCTATGACACTGAGCATATTCTTTAAATTACTCATAATTTGTAATTAATTTAATGTAATGTTAAAATAGCAGTTGTAGTTTAAGATATGCCCCTTTGTCCTCTGTGTCTGAGTGAAACTATAACATTTGCCTTTTTACTATTGCAGGTTTTCCTTTGGAATATGGATAAATACACCATGATAAGGAAACTGGAAGGACATCACCATGATGTTGTAGCTTGTGACTTTTCTCCTGATGGAGCATTGCTAGCTACTGCATCTTATGATACTCGTGTGTATGTCTGGGATCCATACAATGGAGACATTCTGATGGAATTCGGGTGAGTACATGAATTAACCCAGTCTGTAATCAGTCCAATACTAGCTATCAGTATGGCTTTGAAGAAGTTATGTGAAAAATTAGAATCCCTAACAAAATGTCAAATTAACAATCTCATAAATTAAAAGTTTCCCATTATGTGATCACTTGAATAATGCACAAAGCTTTAGATAAACTCAGAGTAAATATGGCTCTTATTAGGTGAGTCTTGGTATTTAAGTGTCTGGTTCTGTAGAAATGTAATCTACTAGAGTTTCATGCCTGGGGAAAATGGTTAGACATAATGTTAAATGTTGTGTGCCATGTGTGAAAAAGAGGTGAACGATTCTTTCAAAAGCCCTTGCTTTTGTTGGCAGTTCTAGCAGGGAAGCACAGTTACTGTGTACCCTTGGCTGAAGAACAGTCCTCTGTTGGAGACTGTCTTCCTCTGACCGAGCACACAACTTCCTATTACATTTAGCTTGACTGTAACAGCTCTCCTCTGTCTTGGTTGTATCATTGGAGCCCCACTTTAAATCTTATTCAAAGGCCAATGAACTTGGATACCAAGGCCATTTGGTTTTTGAATTGATTCTAAAACCCACTGAAACTATGTCTCTGGCCCCAGGCACCTGTTTCCCCCACCTACTCCAATATTTGCTGGAGGAGCGAATGACCGATGGGTACGAGCTGTGTCTTTCAGTCATGATGGACTGCATGTGGCGAGCCTTGCTGATGATAAGTAAGTATTCGGGGTGTAGTTTTGACTATTCATACCTCATACTTTAATGATAACATGCTTTAAGTCATAACACCTTTCTAGTGAGGTTCAGGTTTTTGGGGGGTGAGGCTTGACAACACTTTGCTTTTTTGCCTCACTGGCTATGGTGGTACACACCTGTAAAATTGATGGCCATTACTTTTGAGATTAGACAGTGTAGAAAAGAATAAAGCAGATTATGTTATTTTATCTGTAAGAAAATGAGAAAGCTTCCAATTGTGAACATTACAGGTTCAAACACTGAGGTTACAAAGCCATGCCTTGTGATCTCTTTGGAGTCCATCCAAATTGCCAAATGGTATAGAATATAAAATAGTATATAAAGTACACTAGTATCATTGAGCTAGCTGAATGTGGAGGCTCACACCTGTAATTGCAGCACTTTGGGAGGCTGAAGCAGGGGGATTCCAGCTTGGGCTATGTAGTGAGACCCTATCTCAAACAACAAATTACTATTAGCTGGATGGAGACGACACATGCCTGTTAACCCCAGCCCTTGAGAAGTAAAGGCAGGAAGATGGAGTTTGATGCTGGCCTGGGTTACATATGAGTCTGTCTCAACCAAAGTCACCGTGATCTCTGGAGTGATTTGTGTGTGTGTACTCTGTGACTCAGAACACAGAAGCATTGTTTTCTGACTTACTAACTCACTCCATCGCTCATTTCCCTTCCAGAATGGTGAGGTTCTGGAGACTCGAGGAGGATTGTCCAGTACAAGTTGCACCCTTGAACAATGGTCTTTGCTGTGCCTTTTCTACTGATGGCAGTGTTTTAGCTGCTGGGTAAATACTCTTTCCTGTTCCTTTTCTTTTGAAGGTTTTTTTTTTTTTTTTTTTGTTTTTTTTTTTTTTTTTTTAGTTTGTATGAATGAGTGTTTTGCTTGCATGTCTGTGCACTATGAGTGTGTAGTGCCTATAGAGGCCAGAAGAGTGTGATCTAGAACTGGAGTTCTAGGTGTTTTTGTGAGCCACCATGTCAGTACTGGAACCGAACTCTGGTCTTGTGGGAAAGCATCGAGTGCTCTTAATAGCTGAACTATCTCTCTAGCGTGTTTCTTTTTTTTTTTTTTTTTTTTTGGTTTTTTGAGACAGGGTTTCTCTGTGTATGTTTTCGCCTTTCCTGGAGCTCACTTGGTAGCCCAGGCTGGCCTCGAACTCACAGAGATCCGCCTGCCTCTGCCTCCCGAGTGCTGGGATTAAAGGCGTGCGCCACCAACGCCCGGCTGCGTCTTTTGTTTCTTAACAGAAAAAGTTGTGTAAATTTCCTAAACAAACTCTTACAATCCTGTTACTGCCTTGTCCTGGAGTACATCATTGCTACTTACTAGATTTAAAGTAAGATTGTGGTTCTGATAATGGAACTAGCTGTAGGGATGTGGAATATGTGTAGTTGGGTGACTGCTTTTGGTTTTTTTCATTTCTCTTAAGGACACATGACGGAAGTGTATATTTTTGGGCTACTCCAAGGCAAGTCCCTAGCCTTCAACATTTATGTCGCATGGCAATCCGAAGAGTGATGCCCACCCAAGAAGTCCAGAAACTTCCGGTTCCTTCCAAAGTTTTGGAGTTTCTCTCCTACCGGGTTTAGAAGGAAGACTGCCTTTCCTGGTGGGGCCTGACAGAACACTTTTACAAGACACACCTCAAGCTTTATCAACTTAAGCATTTGTTCATAAAGGCTCGGAAGATTTATTTAATTTGATTGACTTTATACTTCGTTTCTTTTGTTAGTTGAACTTTTAAAGCATTATTTATAGACCATAGGAGAAATATTTCTGAACATATCATGTAATTTTTTTTAAAGATTAACTGTGAAAACATATACATACCTGTATATATTTAGATACAAGCTGCTATGTATTGAATGGGCCCTTTTAGTTTTCTAACTCTTAGTTCTGACCTGTATATATTGCTTCAGTAGAGCCATGGTGTATATATGTGCTGTTTGTTGGAACAAATTTAGTGGAATTTTTGTTCTTTTGTATTGGGACACTGAGTTTCGATGATGCTGAATTAAAGCAGAATTGCCTCACAGGAAATGGGATTGGTTGGGATGGGTGGTGTCGAACTGCCTGGTGAAAGAGATTTTTTTTTTTGTTTTGTTTTGTTTTGTTTTGTTTTGTTTTTCAAGACAGGGTTTCTCTGTGTAGCTTTGCGCCTTTCCTGGATCTCGCTCTGTAGCCCAGGCTGGCCTCGAACTCACAGAGATCCGCCTGGCTCTGCCTCCCAAGTGCTGGGATTAAAGGCGAGCACCACCACCGCCCTGCTTGAGAATTTTTGTATATGGCAAAGATTTTCTGCAAGAATGGTGTCAGGGAGTTTGAATGTGACATTTAAAAAAAGAGCCAGTAAAAAGGTAGCTAGAAAAGTTGTTTCTCTGTAGGCCTTAATTTTGGAAAGCAGCTACTTACCCCTCAGAGAATAAAGTATTATGCATTCTTGTCAGTTTGAAAAATACAGCTACTACATTATTGCTAAATATTTTGTTAATACTAAGGGACAGTTATTTTAAGGTTGTTTTTTCAAAGAAACAAACACATACTCTGTTTCTGCAGAGAATATTGGTGACTTACCAAAGAGAAGCAATAAAATGTGTCTGCTTTTGCCTTCTGTTATTTATCTCATCTGCAGATGTTGAGAATGTATGCATTATGTAAAATGCTTGTTTTATATCTTTGTTGAGTTTTTTTAATTAAAAGATATAAAAAATAATACATTGCAGATATTTCTTTCATGTGTTGGATTATGTAATACTTCTGTCTAGCTGCACTGTAAGGTTAATGGTGGCCCACAAGCACACAAGACAAAAACAACGAAGAAAGAAATCATGTGACAGGAAGGCATTGATTCGCGAGCACACGCACGCCCTTGTGTTCTTGGGGCACTGCTGTAGTTGCACTTATTTAGAAGCACCCAAAGCTGTAGAACAAAAGAAAACAGCTTCTGAGCTAAAGAATATCTATTAGAAAAACTGATAGGCTCAAGTTAAACCTGCTTGGTTAAATGATAGACTAGTGGTCTAGGTCCTCGAAGAAGGCAAACCACACACTATTAACCATGCATGATCTTAGGATATGACATCTCCACTGAGAATATTTGGAAGTTCTTTATGTTGGCTATGTTAAAGTATATGGAAGTGGTTATGAAAGCCAGGAAAGAATCGGAGTGCCATCTATATTACACAAGAAGCAAAAGCACCTCTAGCCTCTTTTTTTTAATTCCACTTAAATATTTACTATAATTTTAAGATTTAAATATATAAAATTATACTTAATCTCCATATGATTATTTCTTTTCTAGAACCACACAAATAGCAGTCATGCAAAGATACTTAGTTGAATGATCCACTCTGCTTGAGATGGCCCCAGTGTGTGCACCTCAGTGCCACAGAAAGGGACACAACAGAGTGGAAGACAAATGCGAACGTACCTGAGCTTCCCTTTGTCTGGATGCTGGTTCTACATGACCAAAGGGAGGAAGGAAAAAAAAAGGTGGTTGGGCTCTTTCTTGGGTCAGATCTTAACTGATTTTAGATTGAAGTGGCTTTTTTTTTTTTTTTTTCTTGTATATTTATTCCTTGCCTAAGCCATGCCATTTGGAGAACTGGCAAGAGATTATTGACATTCAGATTTGATTGCATGGAGTTGTGGAGGTTTTGTTTTTTGAGACAGGGTCTCACTGTGTAGCTCTCCCTGGGTGGCCTTTAACTCACTGAGATCCCCCTATTCCTAACTCCCAGCTGATCTCCCACTCTATCTGTAAGGGTGGGTGTGAATGCAGGAGAGTGTCTCATACTATCATAATGATAGAATACCACTTTAAGGCCTGTAGCCTGATCTTAGGTTGGCAAACCCTCAGTTTATGATCCTTGAAATTCCTTGCCTGCTTGTGATTGAGATAAAGTTGGATTGGGCTGGTCTGCACTGCCTTAAGGGCCGGGAGACCTACCATGGGCTGGAGGAAACTAGCAGTGGACATGGCTGTCAGCCAAGCTCAAGGATAAGAAAAGAGAGGGCATGAGAAGTTAAACATTGTCTCACATGGCAGAAACCATGGAGGCCATCAGACTGAATACTTGGAGGTGACACAGCATTCCATACAGGCAGTTCCCACCAGCTTCTGACCAAAGTGCTTCTTAGCTATAGACCATGCAGATCATAAACATGTAGATTACTCCAGGGCTGGAGAGGTAGTCCAGTGGGAAAGGGTCCTTGCTGCCAAGCCTTGAGGACCTGAGTTCAGAATCTGCATGGTGGAATAGAGAACTGATTGGCACAAGTGTCCTCTGGCCTGCACAAGCACATCACTTGTGGGCACCCCCACCACTAAATAAATAAGAGGAGCTACAGGAGCAGATCTATAGCTCCAAGGCTTCCATGAGTACAGAGTACCAATATGCCACACTGAGAACTCGGCATACAGGTGACCAAAACTCAGATCTGATGTGTGAAGAATGGAGGAGACTTACTATGTCCAACAAATGACCTTTTTCAAAACAAAAGGGAAGCTGCTGTGGAGTGGTCAGATTTTCAGATGTATTTGCATATGTACGATAGTCACTGAACAGTTACATAGTGCACACACAAATCCACACCTGTGCGTGAGTGGTTCACAGCAGCAGCACTCAGTTCAGTGCAGCCGCAAGTGGGGGGTGTAAGGTATTGGGATAAATGTTCTAGTCAGTTTTTAAGGTAGGGCCTGTGGGCTGGAGGGCCAGCCCAGTGGCTGCTCTTTTAGAGGATGGGTTCAGTTTCAGCACCCACATGGTAGCTCACAACTGTCTGTAACTGCAGCTGTAGGGACTCTGATGCCCTCTTCAGGCATCCCCTGACACCAGGCATCCATGTGATGCACAGTAGAGTTATACATGAGTTTATAATG
>CABHPP010119591.1:0-15969 GCA_902168425.1 Peromyscus attwateri
CCCCCCAAAAGAGCTAAAAGAATAAGGAGCCCAAAGAGTGAAAAACAACCAACAACAAGCAGACTCAGTGGGAAGAGGTCAGAGGTCAGATGAAAGCATTCTCATGGGAAATGCTGGGCCTGTCTTGTCTCTGTGGCAAGGTATAGAAATGTTTACTTTGGCTGAAAGTGAACTGACTTGGATAAGATCTCTCTCTCTCTCTCTCTCTCTCTCTCTCTCTGTCACACACACACACACACACACACACACACACACACACACATATACACACACACACCACACAAAGTATGAGGGGAGTCAAAAGTATAAATCTAGAAATAATAGCCCTGTGCATGCTTACCTGGGCTGAAAGTGTGTTTGTTGATGTGTGAGGGCAAGCAAATATTTACAAATTTGAAGAGATGGACTGAAATAAGGGACATTCTGCAGACTCAGCAAGCTAATAAACACAATGGTCACAGACATTTACATCCCTAAAACTTTCAACTGTGGAATCTACTTAAAAATAAGGCACAAGAAGTAGATATGCTCAAGGTAATAAATATAGAACATATAAAGTCATTTTTTAAAAATTAGAAATGTCAGATCTGCTTGTTTCATTGCTATTGTGCAATGATGTCCAAGAAGCCAGTGGTTTAAAGTATTAGTTCAAACAATCCTTGGAGTTTTAATAATGCTACTCTCATTCCTCACATATGAAGTATTGTACATACCTGCATTTAATAGAAAATGCATATTATGCATTCTAATGGATATTTAGTTACTTTTCCCCTGCTGGTGGTGCAGGTAGCAGGGCCTGTGTTCTGGGGACATCTCATCCGTGTCTTTTTTTGATAATATTCTAAAGTCTGAGCTAGTAGTCTACCTAACTTATTCTTCCATCTTGCTGATGACTGAAATAGTCACAAGATTCAATTTGTGTTGAAGCGCAAAGCAGTGTGTCTGAGTCAGGTATGTAATGTAAAAGTGCTTGGATGACATGGCTGCCATAACTGACATGTAGGACGCTTTTGAAAGCTTAACAAGGTGTGTAGAACCCCAAGTATAGGGTGTTTCATAATGGGGTGAAGTCAAGGCAAATGCATATATAATTTCCCCCCATGAATAACCCAAGGTGTTTTTGTAGCAGATAACAGAGTGCTTTCTTGTACAGTGCTGCCTATGGGCCACTCACTGCCTGAGGAGCTGAGTGGAACTGCCATGTGCCATCACCGTGTACCTACAAGAAAGCATTTCTGACAAGTATAAAAATACCTTTCAAGTTCTGTTTCTTCTGCTCATCAGACAAATGGTTTATATAAACCAGGTCACCATGAATGGGAATGGAGGGAGGGAAGCAAATAGGGTAGAAAACGAATGTTGTTTTTATTAAAAACCCAAATGTACACATTCTTGAAATTGTTCTGCCTGGGAAAATTACTTGGTTATCCCATTAGTGTTTGGAGTGTTCTCTAAAGATAAATACCCACATATATAAAAATCTTCCCATTTTAAAACTGAAGTTGGACAAGAGAGAAAGAATTAGAGGCTTGATGGGGATCAAGTTTATATGGGAAGATTTAAACTACGGAAGCAGCTTTCCTTGTTTTCACGTCTTATTAATATAATCTCTTACCTACTTTACCAGTTTTCAGAATTTGAGCAGGAAAAAACAAAACTTTGTAAAGATTAAGAAGTTAATATCTGCACTGTGTTGGCTGCTAAAGAGCTTTATAGTGAGTTATTGTTTCTTTGTTTTTTCAAGGTATCAACATGACAGGTCTTTCCCCCTTCATTACTCAGGACAAGGTGATGAACCTGCAATTTTGTCATCTAATGAGCATCATTCATCACTTCTCAGTGGAAGACACTGAGTGACAGCATTCTATTCTGATACAGAATGGTTTCCAGGCAACATCAGGAAATGTTACTAACCTCTATAGTAAGTTAAGAGAAGGCTTGACTAAGTGATTTTATCTGAACAATATTGTTAATAAAGTCTACTGTCATGACAATTACTTAGTCATTCAGAAAAATTCACAAATATTTTTAGATCATTTGAAATTTTAATCAATATTTGTAGCTAATACTCAACACTAAGCACAATACTTATTGTTTGGTTTGTTTCATCAAGCTTTGAATGATTTGTTGTTGATTTAGATTTATGTAAATATTTGTGATACTATATAATCAACATGAAAATGAAAATTCCCTTCTTAAAAGTTATCTAAAAAAAGTCAAGTAAATTTAAAGCTGGCACACAGAACATCACATTTGGTTGTGTTTATTTTCAAGGTACTGAGAAGATTATATATGTCACTTTCTCAGATGATCCTTAAATGTCCAGAATATAAACTATCATAGCTTCCAAATAGCAAGATTAGAAAATAGTGAAACATCTCTCACATTCCAAATAATTTACCACCTCTTGTCTTCAAATAATTGATATTAAATACAAAATAAATCCATTATCATTTACTTCAATATCTAGGAAAATGTCATACTGTCTACCTTTTAATATTTTTCCCCAAATTCACAAAATAAGCTGGCAATATCTGTGCACATTGATAAGTAGGTATTGTATACCTAGGAAGGACCAAATTAGAAGAGAACTCAAAGAAAAGAAGGGATATTTCCAGGTAGGAGAGGACCAACAGGAAGGAAACATCGGCAGACATGAGAAAGACAGTACGGGAGAGAGAGGCACGGATAAGGACAAAGCATAATGACATGTATGAACGAAATCCCAGAACTAGAGTACTTAATTTGTTAACTTAAAAGCAACACAACAAAAAATAAAACAAACAAACAAATAAACAAACTAGCCAGGTGGTGATGGCTCATGCCTTTAATCCCAGCACTCAGGAGGCAGAGGCAGGCAGATGTCTGTGAGTTCAAGGCCAGCCTGGTCTAGAAAGCTACTTCTAGGATAGCTAGAGCTGTTACACAGAGAAACACTGTCTCAAAAAAAAAATTAAAACGGTTAAAAACAGTTTAACCCCAATGGAACAACTGAAAGAAATAACAGAACAGACTAAGACAAACACCCATGCTTCAGTGACAGAAAGCCAAAGGAGCCTCATCCACATGTGTGACACAGTTGTATCAATTTGAAACATTTTACTGCCAAACAAAAGTCACCAAATCTAAACTCCATACAATCTTACAGAGGTCCCCAGAGCCGTTGTTATAGAGGTCTCCAGAATGATTGTTAAGGAGGTATATTTCTTGCCAATAGAATTTTGTAAGGAAGCAAACCTTTTGCTTTGAAAACTACAGCTTTGGAATAGATTACAGAGTGATTCAGCTCATAAAAGAGTCTGCCCCTGAGGTTTTGGGTGTCAGATACAGCAAGTTAAATGGAGTCTGTCTTTAAAAGAAAGGTTTGCTTTCTATTTTCATATTCTTGGCCTCAAAATAGATACAATTCTAATCTTGCCTGAAGTAAAATGATCAGAGAGCTAGTAACACTGGATGTTGGGTAAGTCAGATTATAAAGTGACTTTAGTTACCCTTTTACTATTGTCATTTCTTAAAGCCTCTTCCTCTTGTCGTGTGCACCATTGGCAAGTTAAAATTACGATAATAAAAACCCAAGAAGACACACTGAATAGTAAAGTCAGCTGTTGCCATTGTGCGTTCCAATCCACACTAGCTAAGGTCATGATATAAGTGTTGCAAATATTGCCTAGAATTCAGAATTATGAAGGTTCCTGTGACTTACTCGGAAGAATTCTTTTGTTGACCCGGAATCCAGTGTTCCGTATGCAATTTCTGTTTGTTTGGCCAGGTCTTCTGCACTTTCTATGGGGGAGACCATTCTCTCCACAGTCAGGAAAGCAGCCAGATTAGCAGTATAAGATGATATAATAATGAGCGTGAAGAACCACCAGACACCTCCAACAATTCGACCTGACAGGGATCTAAACATGGATAAGATCATACAGTTTTCCTCTTTCTAAACCACAGAGAGAAGAAAGAAATGTCACCAATTCCCAATCATATTTAAAAGTTACAGTCTCAAATATTGTCTTATATTCTGTTAGTCTACTAAAGAATGAGGCTTACATTGATGCACAATGATGTCTTTTACATTATTGCTAAAATTAAGTGTCACTGAAGACATGGCAAATGAATTTGTTGTTTTATTGGCAGAAATGTGGAACTGTCCTTTCTGGAAGACAGCAAGGGGGAATCTGCACAATGCCCTCAGTACCCTCTCTGATGGTTCAGCATCTCTGAAGTAGGATGCAGCTGTTGATAAAAGACAACACAGTATTCTGGTTTAGCTGGCAATGTTTTAGCCTCTCTTCATGCTGCAGAAGATAGAGTTTAGATTTTCTGCACAATGGTAGACACCTTTCAGAGACCGAGGGAGAGCCCATCAGAGCTCTTCAGGATGCCATGGAGGTCAGAATGAGGCTGGACTAAGCGAGATTGGAAGATTCAGCCCCAAGAGACCTTACTTTGACCTGAGCAGATGTCCTAAAATTATATTTTATGCTGACATAGCAATGTCGACCGAGGCTGTGGAGATGAGTGTAACTAACAGAAGGAAAGTTAAAATAAGATAAATTTAAAAAAAATACAGGGAAGAGTGTTCATAATTAATTTCACTCATTTTTACCATTTGTGAAACAAAACTTGAAATTTCCTGTGGTTCTTCTAACCCCTTGCTCTCTTTGCTAATTTAAATTAGGTCTTTTGTGATTTAAAATGTGGCATCTGCTGGTTTTAAATAGTATTGGCTTAACCTTCACTTCAAAAAAACTTGGTTTGCTCTGATCCTTCCTTCTTGCCTCTGAATCCTATGTTATTGAAATTTAAGCAGATTTTTGCCATTTCCTGCCTCTTATTAATTTCAGATTTTTGGCCTCCTTTAGGGCACACATATTTCTAAACATATATTTTTGTTCAAATATATAAAATGCAACATTTTGCTTCTTATTCTTCTAGTTATTCTGTGGGAGAAATCAAGCATTTTTCATGTAGCAAGCTGGAGTTTGGGTGTTGCAGTAACTGTGTGGCAAGAAAGTAAATCAGGATGCCCCATGTAGAAACAGCTATAAAATTAGCATAGAGCTTACATGGCCAGATCATCCCCTGATGCTCAGCCTCCTTATCTGCTTTATGAAAAACCATATACATCTACTGCAAAACACACCCATTCACATTTTCAGAAAACCCAGAGCAGAGATTTCCCTTAAGATACACATGAGTTAAGTTCAATATTAATTTTTGATGATGGTTCACAATAACAGCCACAGCAACAGTTTTTCGATAAGAGATACCATAAAAATGGGTGTTATTCTACAGTTTAGATTTGGTTAACACCTGTCAAGCCACTGAATGAATACTATTTACAAATAATTCTGGGGAGTGGCAGTAGATTGCATAATTACTTTTCTGGTGAGGAAGTTACTTTTTATGATGCATCTATGTTTTGTGGTAGCTTGGAAGAAGTTAGTTATAAAATATGATTAAGAAATATATGTTAAGAAATCTTTAGGTGTTTACTAAGTTAAATATATGCTAATGGTAGCCCTATATAAGTTTGTAAAATAGATCCATAGAGTTCCTTTAAAAATATAAGCTTGCAAGAAGAATCTAAGGTAGTCCTAAAACATACAGTAATAAGCTTGTAAGAGGTAAAGATACTAGTTGTAAATGTAAGTTTAAATAAGAATTAAGAAGATGGAATGAATATAAGAAGTATATAAGAAGTAATAAGAAATATATCTGCTAAAGTAGTTCCCCACAGCTGAGATCTGTCGAAAATCAATGCAATACAGATGGAAATGGGGGGTGGGTTGGGGGGAGGGGGGGCGGGGCGGGAGGGGGGAGAACGGGGGAATCTATGGCTGATGTGTAAAGTTGAATTATATTGTAAAATAAAATAAAAAAAATAATTCCAAAAAAAAATATGATTATGGGAGAATTGCAATTTTTCCTGCATTTCAGATAATGTTCTGACTCTTGGAGAGGAAGACAGAGAGAAACTGTGAAGAACATTTAGAATTTCTGAGAATTGGAGGAGTGCCACTTTTGACACTAACCTGGGTGAAATGTCACATCCTTGTTGCATAAAGGCACCCAGGGAAAACCAGAGGCTGTTAAAGATGCCGAACTCATTGGGAGGCTGGTCGCTGGGACCTTCCTTTCCATCCTCGGGCTCTTCAGTGTGCCACTCGTATGGACTAAACCTACTGACTAGGAACAAGACCACACTGACACCAATGTATGCAAACACTATACACATCCAGATCTCATAGGCCAGAGGGTCCAAGAAGGAGAACACTCCTGGTTTAGATTTCTGAGGCTTTTTGATCATGATAGAGATGCCTAAACTCATGAAAGGCTTAGAGAAGTCGATGACCTCCTCTCGTACCAAAGTGATCGTCAGAGGTGCAATAGCAATCTCCGCTTTCTATAAGAGAAAAGAGATGTGGAAATACACGTTAGTGAATTCCATGAGGCAGTTAGTTATCAGTGGAGTGATCAGCAAAGTTTACCATTCATGCATTCATTTTTTTAAAAAGCATTTTGGGTGCCAACAGTGATACATTCCAATTATAGGCTAATAAAACATGTAGTGGTTTGGTTTCATGAGATATTACTTGAGTTACATAGAACCTTTTTAATTGACAAAGTTTCTTTCTTTTTTTTTTTTTGACAGAATCCCATTATGTAGTTTAGGCTGGCCATGGATTCATGACCCTCAGCTTTCCCAGTGCCAGGATTACATATCTGTGCTGCCATGCCCACCTGCACAAATACTGTCATGGGTACTACTGATCAGTGTTTGCTTCATCAACCCCCCCCCCCCCCCCCCCCGTTCTTAACTGACAACATATTCCAGCTCAGGTCACACACAAAAATCTGGAAATAGGCATTTGCTTCTTGTGATACACATTCTTTGATTTTCTCTTTCCAATATTCTTTTAAAACAAAATTTTAGAACACAGTAGCTTTAATTCTTAGATATCAAAATCATAAGACACCTTTCCATTGTTTGGTGACCCTGAGTTATTTTTTTTTCCTGCATCTCTAAAATGGGGCTGTGTTTTTGCCTGTTTACCTTAACAAGTGACTGTAATTATCTACTAAACCCTTAACTGGACATTAGTGAGCATGTGCTGACGGATTCTTTATCTGATGCTGAAGTATTTCACATGGCCCATTTCCTGCTGCTTGTCTTGATAGAACTGAGCCTGAGTTCTCTACAATGTGGCAGCTGTTAAACTTGAGTCTGGCAAACATCTAGATGGGAATTATATAAATTGTGCCATAAAAACTGAACTGTGGTCTGAATGACAAATTAAAAAAGAGTTTTATTTACTTTTTTTTTTTTTTTTTTGGTTTTTCGAGACAGGGTTTCTCTGTGTAGCTTTGCGCCTTTCCTGGAGCTCACTTGGTAGCCCAGGCTGGCCTCGAACTCACAGAGATCCGCCTGCCTCTGCCTCCCGAGTGCTGGGATTAAAGGCGTGCGCCACCACCGCACGGCTGAGTTTTATTTACTTTAAAGGAAAATAGTTCTCATCAAAATAGGATCAGTCACATTTAGACATCACCTTTCCCAGAGGCTATCACTTTTTAAAAGATTTATTCATTTTGATATATGTATGTGTGCACATGTGGGCAGGTTCCAACAGAGGCCAAAAGAGGGCATTGGATCCTCTGGAGCTAGAGTTACAGAAGGCTATGAGCTGCCAACAATAATGCTAGAAACTGACCTCCATACTTCACTCTTTTTGCAAAAGCATCAGGAGCCCTTAACCACTGACCTTCTTTATTTTTATTTCTTTAGATTTATTTAGAGACAACCACTCTTAAATTCACTGCTACATAGCTCCAGGCTCCTGGTTTGGCATAATGATCACAGCTCAGCACAATGGTGAGGATATATATGCACACTGTGTGTTCACACTGGGGTTGTATGTGCCTTGTATCATTACCTTTCATTGATTCATAGAATGGAGTGTATGAGATGCTTCCATTGGAGTTAGATAAGATTTTTATTCTTAAACACCATTGGAGTGACAATAAGAAATCACTTCTTCACTCCTTCACTCCACCATTCACTCATACCACAGGTAATCTGGTGTTATGTGAACCATGGAATGTCCTTTATTCCTTCCTCATGATCAAACACATACACATCGACACACAAATACATGCTCAGAGAGAGAGGGAGGGAGGGAGGGAGGGAGGGAGGGAGGGAGGGAGGGAGGGAGAGAGAGAGAGAGAGAGAGAGAGAGAGAGAGAGAGAGAGAGAGAGAGAGAGAGGTATTCAGGCAGTGTTAATGTAAGTCAGGTCCCTATGTGGTGGTATGTTAGCTCTCTATGTAAGTGATGCAAGGCAATCAATGTGTAACAATTAAAGTAGCAGTTATCAAAGAGTAAACTAAAGATAATGGGTCCATAGCTTGTCATTTTACTCTCTAATAGGCTTTGTCTAGGAGAAAATGACTATGTTTTACCTCAAACTTTGCAAACTAGACATTTGAATATGTGTTAAGAATAAGAAAGAAAGAAAATAAATTGAGAATCAAGCACAGACTGTACAAGCCACAGTAAAAAGTAGCCTGTGGAACCTGTTAGAGACATGAAGACAATTCCTTTGGGCAACTTGGACAAATCAAGAGATAGAGATTGGTGTCTTCAAAAACTGCAGATCTGCTGAAGAAACAGTGTGTTGTTATTAAGATCCTCATGTTCTCTCTCTGCTCTCTGATAATTGCATACTTTTGGGACTTTCTGTTACTCTGACATGTGTGTTGTTTATGATCTCTTGTATCATTTAAAAAAATTATTTAAGCAATTTCTCCCAAATAAAATATGGTCACTACACTTGTGGAGGGATGATATAAGCAGGACAGGAGCTCTACAGGAGAGACATGAAACAGATATCCAGAAAATTCTCAGGTAGGTCAGACCATCTATAGTTAAGTAGTGATATACTTAGTAATCTGGAACGCTCCAAAATCTGAGAGCTTTCAGGGGCAAATATTTAGTTGCAAGTGGAAAATTCTATCCACATGTTTATAATTGGGTCCCATCCTAATATTTCCCATAATAAATATGAAAATATCATTAAACATGAAAAATTTAAAAATTTAAGTCTTCTGACCTGGCATATTTTGAGTAAGGGAATTTAGTCTGTGTTTCTAACAATTTGGATCATGCCATTTTCTGAAATACGCTTACAGTATTAGAAGTTGAAGTATTAAGAGCAGAATGTTTAGGGATTCCTCCTTCAGAACTTAAAACCCATATGACATTGTCAATGAACCCTGTTGTAAAATATATTTTGCATATTATTTTTTAAACTTAATTTCCTCTTCATCTTGAGTCAGTGAAGCACTCAGTGAGTCTTTCTTTTGGATGGTAAACTGGTTGCTTTATGTACAATGAGACCCATTTTTCCATGTCTGCTGAAGTTTTAGCAACTGTACTGCACTCTGTGGAAAATATTTCTTGTGTCATAGTTTGAAAAAAGGGATGCAATCAAATTCCTCCCCTCAGAGCTCAGAGAACCCCATGGAGGAGAAGGTCAAACAATCTAAGAGCCAGAGGAGATGGAGGACACCAGGAGAGCAAGCAAAGCTCATATGAACGCACAGAGACTGAGACAGCAAGCACAGGGTCTTACAGGGGTCTGCACCAGGATGTCCGTGTATACATTATAGCTATTAGGGTTTTTGAGGGACTCCTGAGTATGTGAACAAGTCGGTTTCTGACTTGAGTGTCTTCTCTTGGGGTCTTTTCTTTCTGTTGGTTTGTCTTGTCCAACTTCAATATAATAACTTTTGTTTTATCTTATTTTATTCTGTTATATTTTTTAAAAATGAAAGAAGGAAGGAATAAATGAAAACCTAGCTACTAGAGTAAAGATTAACAACTGAACTGTTATTTATACCCACCGGGAGAGGGGGATTTAGTTTTCTCCAATAGAGTGACATTGGGTATATCAACCACTCCAGGATAGGTCTCATGTTCAAGACTAGTTGTCCACCACAGTTTTTTGTGTGCTTTTGTTTGGTTATAGTTTGGTGGTGTTGTTTTATTTATTATTTTTTGGTGGGTTTGTTGTTGTGTTGGATTTTTGTTTGTTTTTTTAGAAAGAACTTAAATTTGAGTGAATAAGGAAGAGGAGAGGATGTGGAATGACCTGGGGCAGGGGAAGAATATGATCAAAATGCATTTAAATTTAAAAATTATTTTAAATAATAAAAAGAAAGAAAACTGAGATGCAGAATTTTGAAACTATTTCACTGCACTTCTGGACAGGAATTTGATTCCTTCTGTGGCCTTTGCCTGTATCCTGAGTCTGTTTACTTTTTCCTGGAGAAGGATGCCTCTCCATATAATTCCTTATTTCAAAGGGGTTTTTTGAGGATTAACTGGAGATAGTGTGTGCTTTGAAAGTGAAATCTGTGAACTACAAATTAGAGTTTAGAACATTTCATAATTCAGTTCATGCGTTTATTGCTTTTATTGGTTCCTGGATGTACAAACCTTACTGTGCACTACGGGTTTGGACTCAGAACTTTGAACATATTATAGTATCACTAGGGGTTGATTGTGACACTACAGTGGCTGCTGAAAACAAGGGACCTTGATCTTGTTCATTCAGGCAGAACATGGCTGCTGTGTTGTGTTGTGATTGCTCTTGGCTATCAATGTGTGCATTCTGCATCCAGTGTGCTTGCTCAGGGGAAGGGCACAGTGTGCTGTGTGAGAGGCCTATTTTGGAAAACAGTCTAGCTTTTGTGTTTTGTTATGTATTCTAGAATGAAGAGAGAGAGAGAGAGAGAGAGAGAGAGAGAGAGAGACAGAGAGAGACAGAGAGAGAGAGAGACAGACAGCAAAGGTGCATTATCTGAAATGTATATAATATATATTTATTGTGGCCAGAATAATTGTAAGAAACACAATACTACTGAATATTTCAGACACTTGGAGAATATGGTAATCAGAAATTAGTTAAAAGACACTTATGAGCAATTATGAATAATAAGGATACACATAATTAGATAAAGTAGCCACTGATTTTATTCTACTGGAGGAAATCTTCCCAGTAACAGATTGCTCATGGATCTTTGAAACTGTCTATGGTCTACCAGTTCAAGGTGTATTCACCTCAGATTCTGAGGCCAATGTTGCTTTTGTTTTCATCCCTGTCTCTGTGCTATGTGGAGGACACTGTATTCTGAATTTTTATCTCTTTTCTCATTCTAAGTTACCAGGATCAGTTCTGTTATTGGAATTTGCATTTCTAATGAAATAGAGAAGTGTTTGAATATAATGAATACATTGTGAAACATTGCTATAAATTAGAAAACAGTCATGGATGCTTAAAAATTGATACATGTCCAAGGGCAAAGAAGCTTCAGGCTTGTGTAAGTAAATTCCTCATAAACAAGTTTGCTTACCCCATACACAAGCTCTCCTACCATCCCATTCCAGATTTTAGTGTCTGCATCCCTTGCTCCATATTTTCCATCAGGGACAATGGCAATTTTATACTTGATACCGATATGTTTTGCAATTTCGGATGCCAGATCTACACAGTAGCCTTCGTACTTGTCATTTCCTTCAAACATTTCGTGATTTTTCTTGTACATAACATAGGGGGATTCCTACAATGAGAGAAGCAGAACTGTAAAGGAGAAACTACAAAATGTTTTAAAAACATTTCTGTAACTATAGTTTTAGAAGTTTTGACAAGAGAATATATTTATTATTTTTATATGATTTTATTTAGCTAGAAATTATTAATAAGAGATGAATATATAAATATACTTAGAATTGTATCAACCTGGTTTACATTGAATAATAAAAGTAAAATTTAAAAATATTTTGAGTGATTGTTATGTACCTAGTACTATGACTTTAAAAAAAATAAATACATTAGGATTTTTTTTTTCTGAGACAGAGTTTCTCTGTGTAGCCTTGAATGTCCTGGAACTCACTCTGTAGGTCAGGCTGGCCTCCAGCTCACAGAGATCCACCTACCTCTGCCTCCAGTGCTCAGATTAAAGGTGTGCACCACCACTGCCCAGCTTCCATTAGTAATTTTATAGAGAAGAGTAATCATTTTTAGCCTTGAAACTAATATTTCCCAAATATTTCATGAAATTAGAAATTATTTAGTAGCCACTATAGTGTATTAAAAATCTATTCAAGGTTGTATAATTTCATATTCTGTACCTTCCCCCGCCTTTTTTTTTTTTTTTTCCAAAAAACCATTTTCAAGTGTGTCAAGTAAAGTGTTTTTCTCAGACAAGGCATTTGCTACAGTTCTTCAAATAAGAGATAATAGCTTCAAGACACATATCATTAGTTACTTGTGTTAAATTCACTTTGCTCCTGTTGTCCCATGTTTTGACTTTAAATAAGAAACGTGCTTCACGAATTGTAAGTTAATTATGAAATAGGTCTCCATTGGAAGCTTTTCCCTCTACATATAAGGAGCACACACTTTGATAGTCCCATTTAGTTTTCTACACAAATGAGACAGAGAATGGGAGCAAGAAGTATTGAGAGCATCCTCATCATCTGGAATAGCTTCCCGGTGTTTAACAATCACTAAATTGTTTTCATTGAAAGCACATGTGCACTTGCTCTCTCTCTCTCTCTCTCTCTCTCTCTCTCTCTCTCTCTCTCTCTCTCTCTCTCTCATACACACACACACACTCACACAAACACACACACTCTCTCTCACACACACTTAAATAACAGTATTTTAAGGCTTTAATTTAGGAGATGGTTTAGTCAGCCCAGAGTGATTGATCTATTACTACCTATCCATAAACAGAAAGAGGGGTTTGATAGGTTTGTTGTACACAATATGGAGGTAACTCCTGGCCATATTCAGTGTTTCATTTTCAGAAAAGTAGTAACCATATTGTAACCACATGAAAAGTAGTAACCACAACATTGTTGATACAATATACTTACATCTTATAAGATTATACTCTAACCTTAATTTAGGATTGTCCTAAGAGTTTTTTTCTTTTCTCTAAAAAAAAACTGTCAGTTAAAGAATTTGAACTTGCATTTGGAGCTCTAGAATAGCAACTTGATCTACAGAGTGTCCAACAGGCAGATACCAATTCTGACTTCATTCAAATTACCTTGTAAACATAGAACTCAATTAAAAAACTTAAGAAAATGAGGAAAGTCCTTAAAATTGTATTTTTTCATGGAGATGCTTCACATGGTTTTACAGTGGGAAACAATTCAAGACAGGTCTTTATACTATTTTCTTAAATTCTTCCTTTGGTTATCATGTCCATGTGACCCAGATCTTTGGAATTGGATAGATATTCAAGATTAGAATGGAGTAAGAAGTAAATTTTGCCATTTATAAAATTAAGGTAATTATTTGTCCCTTCTTTCATGATGATTGTTTATTATTCAGAAAGAGGTCTCTATGAAAGCTTAGCATGTTTTTCAAACTATGAATGCAATCATGCAAATTCATGAGTAGCTTCAAAGGGATGACTTTCTAAACTATAAAATATTAGTAGCTTTATGAACAAATTCTTTTCATCTTTTTAGAGTGGCCTAATTAAACTATGGAAGATTATACAGAAAACAGCAAAACTACACACGTAAAACAGAGTGTAAAACGTTATAAGTGATATACCTGTGTACAGTTAGAATATTTAAGTAGAGCAAGCTATGTTAGTACTCTCAAGTGGCATTAAAGTTGAAGATAAAGTTTAAAGTGTTTTGTGTACTTGAACACTGAGGAATTTTACTCCTCTAGTAAGCACATTACTGCATTAATTTTGTATGCATTTCTTTGGTTTGCCCATAATCTAATCAATTCTTCTAACATGGTAGATAGTTTGCTTAATGAAAAGCTGTAAGTTTATTATTTAATCAAGCCTTTATTAAGCACCTGCTTTGTGTCAGGCAATTTACTGGAAGATAGGCCTTCAAAACAGAACAAAACAAGACATGATTTGTCCTTTGTCTCCTTGTGATCAAGATGATTGTAAATTCTTTGTGATAAGAGTAAAGGGATACTAGTGGTAGGAATAGCAGATTTATTGTAAAAAGTAATTTCTCTTCCTGACTTTGTGTTTCTTTGTGCCAGGTACAATGTTGAGTTCTTGAGCTACATACTTTCATTTATATTTTGTGTTGCATCTTGAAGTAAGCATGTCTCATCTTACAGACAGGAAAACTGAGAGTCAAGGAAGTTAAGTGAATATCCAATTTCACTTGGTTAACAAGTGACAGAAATGGGAGTCAGGTTTTTATTTTTGAAACATCTGGAAACTCTTGCAACTGCTTGTTGTTTACAATATCTATCAAGAGACTTGCAACTAATTGGGACTTCATATAATTTAACAATAGAGGGAACAAAATTAAAGAAATATTTTTCTGTACCATCAGGCAATGCAATTTTTATGGTATTTTGAGTAAAGAAAGTAGATTAAAAAGTTTTCATTTGCAGTAACTGCACTGATCTCCCAATCATCATTTTATGACTAGAAACATTATGACAAAGAAGTTATGTTAGAATATAATGATTCATACATTCAAAATGAAAGTAAATACTGACTCCTAGTAAATAGGTGATCTGTCTGTTGCAGGCATATGTATGTGAGAGTCAAGTATTTATTTAGGATTCTCTTTCATTTTTTTTCCCATTTCCTTCTGGACAACTGCTCCTCTCAAGTCTTTGTTTCCTGCCAACCATGCCAACTAAGGTTGGAAAACTGTTCAGCTTACTGAAGATTCTATTTAACAGCTAGACGACATTCAGACTCACAGATGCATATAGCAAAAGAAAAACAAAATGACTACATGCTAGGGGACAGGGAGAGCAAAGGTAGAGGAAGGCTAGGGACATTTTGTAAACCTCTAGCAGATTCCCGAGTATGTTTCCGCCTGCTTTTCTTTCACATTAAATCCATGGGAGTCACAAATCATTAGCTCTCAGCCTCCTTTGCAACAAATTATCTGCTGGGAGCTCTTAAAGCTTTGTACACTGAGGAGGTTTTATATCAAGTTTTAGGGTTACTAACGGTGAACAAAACACCAAATACCCTCAATGCAATATAAAATAAACCCTATGAGGTATCTGGGGTGGGGGGATTTGTGGAACATCTTTGTGAAGTAGCCATACAGAATCCTCAGTGTTCATCTGTTATTAACAATGGGAACATCAGAGGAGAGAAATACAACTCCTTGCTTTTTTATATCCAACCACTGTGATCTGTGGGACGATAAGTGATTCTGCTGGTGTCACTTCATCCCAGCGATTCGTTCATTAAGATAATTCCTGCAATGGATGGTGTTCTACACCTTCTGAGTTACTTTGGGAAGGGAACCAATCTCAGTCTGAAGCCACAACACTAGGCTTTGCTTATGAAAATTTTGCCATAAATGAATTAAAATGATTTTGAAACTGAATTCAATTAAACTTAATATAATCAACAGAATACATTTACCCCACTGAAGTGTTATTTTTTGTATTATTGGAATTTAGCAAAATCAATACCTTTGAAACCAGATACTTAGCACAAAAACTACCGGTTTGTAACTATCACCATTATAAACAATCATTGCAAAAAATATTGGAAATGGGAAAAATAGTAAAGTTGGAATCTTATCCCATGTTTCCTGTATGGACATTTGCTTCTTTCCAAAGACTCTTAAAAGAAATTGATAATTTAGTCCTATGAACAAAATTAAGGAAAATGGAAATGAAAGTCTTTCTTATTCACTTTAGAAGTAAATGAGTTGGCTGGACAGTGGTTGAACACACCATTAATCTTAGTACTCTGGAGGCAGAAACAGGTGGATCTCTGTAAGTCTGAGGTCAGCCTGGTCAGATCAAATTTGAGGACAGCTCAGACTACACAGAGAAACCCTGTTTTGAAAAACCAAAAACCAAGAAAGAAGAAGAAGAAGAAGAAGGAGAAGGAGAAGGAGAAGGAGAAGGAGAAGGAGAAGGAGAAGGAGAAG
>CABHPP010119591.1:18312-44907 GCA_902168425.1 Peromyscus attwateri
CACACACACACACACACACACACACACACACACACACACACACACACACATTTAATAACTGTTTTCTGGTAGTCCAGAGTTGGTTATTCAAGAAGAATCCCACATGAAAAATAAGCTTAAATTTACTACTCAGGAGAACAAGACTTGAGCCTTAGTTAGGAACAGTCGAACAGCGTGGAACTCTTGTCTTTCTTGGTCAATTTCTTAAAATAGGATTCTTCATCAGAGGCTGAAAAGAGGAGGACTGTACTGAAGTATGAATTTCCATTACTGTGTCTTTTTTTTAAGGAAAAGAAATATATATGCACATATATATGTATATCCTGCTTTTCAAGTCCCATGCAAATATTACACAGTTAAGTCAGAAAATTTATACAAACACTGCTGTTGGTGGGTTTGCATTCTAAAATAATCAACTTCCAATCAAGGCTTGCCAGATTACATTAAATTGCTAACTGGTTATCAAAAACAGGCATAAATGATTGTAACAGGCAAATGCTTCTTTTTGGTATTTGCATGCTTTGATTTCAGTGTCAATTTTAGAAATATTTTGACATTACTAAAACCCTAAAACTAAAAATTGAAATTATGTAAGCTAAAAGTTAACTTACACAAAGACTTCCATTTTATTTAAAGTAGGAGTTTCTATAAATAATTGATAACATATTTTGCCTACAGAAAGAGTTAGCTGAGGAGCTAGGATATCACATAAGGTATAAACAATCACCAACTGATGATCTCCTTTGACTACTACCAACTATAAAGGTCATGTTTGTCTTTAGAAGACAAACACATATATAGATATTGAATATTCTATAATTTAAAAGGCAATTCCACAAGAACTCCTTGAAGTAGGAGCCTTAAAATTTAGAACATTTTAAATTTTATGATATGGTCAAATGAAATAATCACATTTTCTTGATTCCAAGAAGTTCATTTAATTATATATGTCAATAAGAAAAATAATTGGTGGGTGGAAATGTCTTTTTACATAAAAAAACAAATATCAAACAAAATCAATTTATCAAGCATTTGGCTATAAAAAAAAGTACCATTAAAATATCCATATTCACATTCTTGTGACTAGAAACAGACAAGACAGATCACTCTCCCACAATGACCTGAAACAATCATTTAAACACTACTAATGATTATTTCATTGATGCTTCTGAAAACACCGAGAATAAGGTATTTCCACTGATGCTTTTAGGATTCGACTGGAGCTTGACTTCCTCACATTCATTGTTCAGTGCTGGGGTCTTAGAACTTCAAACACTTTCAACTTCAGTTTCACAGTCTCAATTTTTAACATTTGAGTAAATTTTTTTCCCTCAAGAAAAACATTGCAATGAAAAGTAACACAAATAAGGGCAATGAAAGAGCTCAGTGTGTCCAAGCTTGGGACAGGTCTATTCAAAGCCTCGGTAGACTTGGGTGGGTCAAAGCACTCAAGTCACTACTAAGATTCAGCTTGTATCCCCTTACCATAGCTAGGGAGCTAAATTTGCCTGTGGATAAGATGGAACATTATAAAGCATACACCAAAACTCACCATAATTGTGGTTACAACAACTGTTCTGTTCTCAATAGCTGCTGTGTCATTGCCGAGAGTGGGTATGTCTTGAATCAAGACTAATTTATCCATATCATTCCAGTAGCCAACCTGCCAGATAGAGAAGCTAATTGAAAACACAGCATAGAAGTGCTCACTAGAGTCCTCCTTGGGATAGTGACTGCTGCAAGCTAGTGAGCATCCAATGCAAACTTAAAATTCAGGTACATTAAGAATTGTCTTTTAAAAATTAATAATTATATATTTTTTGAGAATTTAATACAGAAATACTTCATCTACATTATCCCTGGCATTCCCCTTCTCCACAGACTTCTCCAGTGTCCTTGAAAATTCATGATTTCTTCCTTAACTATTATTGTAGAATGTATGTACACACATATATACAACCTACTGAGTCCTTTTAGCTTTGCTTATATGTGCATGTGCGAAAGGCTGATCACTTGGGACTGGACAACCTGTGTGGGAGCTCATCCCTGGAGGAAATTGATTCTCCTTCTCTCTGCAAGTATTGACTACCTGCATCTCTTCATCTAGGTGTGGGCTATGTGGACTTCCTCTGTCCATGTTGGCATGACAACTGGTGCTGTCATTATGCTGGTCTTGCAGCCATATTGCTGAGAGTTCATGGGTGTAACTCTCCTGTCAAATACAGAAGACACTGTCTCCTAACAGATGTCCTGGTCCTCTGGCTCTTACAGTCTTTCTGTTCCTTGTTTCATGATAGCCCCAGAGCCTTAGGTATAATGGTTGCATTGTAGATGTCTAAGTTAAAACTGTGAGAGAGTTTTCTCAGTGTTAAAGACACTACCTTATTATATGTTTAGCAAAGTGAGAGTCATGAAGTAGTCAAGGGAAGCAGTGGTTTTGAATGGGAGAGACACACCTAGAACCTTGGGCATTTTGATCCTCTCATCTAGTGAGATGGGCCAGCACTGCCTAAAATTAATTTATACAACTTCATCAAGAAAATTACAGAACATACACTAAAGCAAACAGCCATATTTTAGGCAAAAGAAATTTATTTGTAAATAGCAATCTACAATTATGTTTTGGCTTGATGTTATGTAACAACTACAAGAGAATTCATTTTCTGAAATGTTAACTGCATTGCAAATGGATATTAATATGTAATATTTTCATTTTTTAAAGCTTACATTTCAATTTGTGCTTTGACTTTAAATATCTTATTATTTGGGGCTAGGGAAATGGCTTAGTGGACAAGATTACTGGGTAAGCAAGTGTGAGGACCTAAATTTGGAGGCCTAGCACTCATGTAAAAGGCATTTCATGGCTATGCATGTGACTGTACCCCTACATGTGGAGGATGAGTGGAGACAAGTGGAGGTGCTTGTTAGCTGTTAGTCTAGCTCCAGACTTAGAGGAAGACCCTGTCTCAAGGGAATGAGGTGTGGAGTGATAGAGCAGAATTCCTGGGGTCTTCCTCTGGCTTCTCTACTTGTGTACAGGTGCTCACACCTGCGCTAATTAGTTTGCACACATCACACACATTCACACAGTAGCAATTTCTGCTGGATGGTTTGTGTGTCAACTTGACACAAACTAGACACATCAGAGAGGAAGGAGCCTCAGCTGAGGAAATGTCTCCTTGACATGTTCTCAATTATTGGTTAATGCAGGAGGACCCAGCCCATTGTGGGTGTTACCATCCCTGGGCTGTTGGTATTCAGTTCTATAAGATGCCAAGGGGAAGAAAACCACTAAGCAGCATCCCTCCATGGCCTCCACATTAGCTCCTACACTCCAGGATCCTGCCCTGTTTGAGTTCCTGTCCTGACCTCCTTCAGTGTTGAACAGCAACACTGAAGTGTAAATCAAACAAACCCTTTCTTCCTCATCTTGCTTTTGGTCATGGTGTCTTGTCGCAGCACTAGAAACCCAACTAAGACATAGTTCATATTATTTTCTCATTTATGTATGTGAAATACTTCTATATAAAATAAATTAAGGGGTTAGTACCTTAAGATGAAGTATGACAATGGAATATTACTGGAAATTGAGGATGCACTGATTGGCTTCTACTATTGGAGGACAACGATGGTTACCAGACAAAGAATGCTGCTCTTGGACATACCTCTATGTGATGTGTATTATTCTATGTCTGCTAAAGTTACTATGCATAGTGTTATTTGTTGTTATAATTGTCTATGCTTTTTCTATGAAGATCCTCTGTGGGGGCTAAACAAATTGTCCAAGATTACAATCCAGTACAGAGAGAATTTAGAACTGAAGCTTGTATGATACCAAATCCTTACAGTTTTGCTTGTATGTTGCATGGCTTCCAAAAGTGAGTGCTCACTTAATGATTGCCAAGCTTCATTTTTTAATCATGTTCATAAAGCCTAGGCCCCATAAAATGTGTGTACTTGCTCATGGGTCTGCAATCCATGTCTAATCTACTGTGGTCTAGAAAGCACTCTTGCTCTGCCAAATGTCTTAACTGCCATATTAGTACATAAGAACATACTCCAACAAAGCATTAGTATTGTCAAAGAGAGATAATTATTCACAAGTGGTGCAAACAGAACTCAAAATCAATAGGTAAAGCAAAAAGATTTCAACTAGAAATTATAGTACATATAAATTCCCTAATTACTTTCAATTGTCCATGTATATACACTTCTAGAGGACATGTAGCAATTCTAAGAAAAAAATTCACTTAAAAATAATTTTGAAACCCCTCTTTTCTTCAGTTCCTACATGTACTTAAAAATATCTCAGTGGTTTCTTGTAACTCCCTTTCCCACAGGACAGGTTTGTATGGTCACAGAGGGTTTTACAAGTTGGCACTCTATTAACATACAGCCAAATCTGAAGATCACTGCAGCCCATTTTCAAGTGAGAAGAGTTGTTTCTTTATTAATGAATCCCCTTGGGAAAAGAACCATGGACCTGGAGCTCATTTTGAAACATTCACAATTATTTCTGAGTCTTTGAAATATTGCATAATGATCCTTCCCAAGAGGATAAATGATTCAGAAGTGCTGGAAATTAAGATAATAAATTAAAGTTCAATGTTTTGCTTTATATCTACATGTAATTCCAATGAAAAAAGAAAGCCTACCATAGACACCCAGTATAAATAAATACCTTTTATTTACTTTTTAAAAGTTATTGGAAAGTTATAAATTATACATATCATTTCAGAGAAACATGCTGAAGTTTGAGCTAGAGCTGGATTTCTCTTTCTATTCCATTACAGCATGCCTTTTTTTTTTTAAAACTGTTTGTCTTACCTGATCTCATCTGTTAAACTACTAATTAGGAATGCTCTCCTAGAGATTGAAAATAATTTTGTATTAATGCACAGAAAAATCTGGAAATATTTAAATCACTAAACTTGCAATACATGTCAGAAAATATATATCTTTGTAGTCTGGAAGGTTAATTTTTTTCCTCAAATATAACAATGTTAACCAGATACAACACTAGATATAATATAATGTATAAGTAAAACCCTGTGTGTAGACTTGGCCTGCAGAATAAGGTGGGGTTGGGTGTTTTAGCACAGAGGAATCTATTTCTACTACAGTTGGTGACTTGGAGAGCTGCTTCAACCAGCCCTGTCCTGAAATGTCTAACTTCATCTTCACACCAGATCTGAAAGGAAATCTTACAGCGTGGGGACTGCTGCTATAAAGTAACCAAGAGAACCGGCTCTGGAACCACTGGAGTTTTCTTTTCTCTCCAATACTACCTCTTTGAGCTGACTCTCCCTGAACAGGCTACTTAATTTCTCTTGGTCCTAGCTTTGTGTAAGTTGAGAAGAATGCATTATTCTCATGCTGTTATGAGAATTAAATGTGGAAATGAATATTAGTGTTCCATTATAGTACCCAGCATATAACCTAATCTCAACAAATGAAATTTTACCATTATGATTTCCTGAACCCCTACAATAGTAGCCATGGAACACACCCTCTGGAGCTATGGGGGTGGTAAGCAAGAAGATTCCATTTATCTAGGGACCTGGTTCAGAAAACCATGTGCTTTGGTTTAATGAGATGCTCAATCAGGTTTCCTGCCACAGAAGTCGGATAAGTTGATGGGTTGCCTCTCTGATCTATGTTCAAAGCTTGCTCCCTCACTGGCAAGTATTCAATTTACAAGAATGATTGCTCACTTCTCAGACACACTATATAGTTTCACAAGCATAGTGTTTCTCACGCTAGCTAGGTAGCTCATTTTTAAGTTTAATATTCCTGATACACAGCCTTGCTGATCATTGCCACTGGGAAAACGAATACAGATAGGTCTGCACCATTTCACGCTTCATTTTTCTTTTAAGAATCTTGGCTGGATTTCAGCTGGGTGTGAAGCTAGCATCACTCTCCCAACTCACTCCTTAAGTTCCTCCTCGAGAAATCTTAGTTCTTGTTACCACTGTGGTTGACAGGCCACGAAAAGATTCAGTAGTATTAATAGCCCACAAAGTATTACTGGGGGCTAACACCTGTTTCCTCTTCCTATTCTTTCAGTTTTATTAAGAGCCATGTGCCTAGCCATAGTTACTGTTTTGTAAAATAAAAGATCATCTTTTGCATTTTAAAAAGTTTCTGCTTAGTGAACCAGCTCTGCAAGGTTTGTTGTATGAAAGGAAGGTGGCTTCTCTTCCTTCTGCCTACCCAGGAGTCAACAATTTTAGTTGTCTATGGAATACTCTGTCAGCTCCATAGCTCACAGAGAGGCTGGCAATGTGCCAGGAGAATGGAGCCCCAGAATTTCTTCTTGGGAAGTTTATCTCCTTCATTTACTCCAGGAGCCTGCTAATGTGGCTCATGAGATATCACCTAATTCCCTCACTCCCTGACTTGAATCTGTTGGCCTGAAATTTCCTATGTATCAGGGGGCAGACTACAGGCAAGGAGGAGATGTCACCATGCGGCCATCAAGCTAGAGCTGCATTGTGCAGCAGTACCACATCTCTCCCTTGCACACAGTTCCTGATGCACACCCACGTGATAGACTAGAGCAAAGCACTGGGAAAGCCATTGCCATTTCTATACATTCCCTTGAATGTCCCGCTGTTGTTGCCTCTGCTATGTCTACCTATCTAGTCTCTATCTCTACTACTAACTTTAAACCTCACATCCTCTTTGTAGCCTGCCTTGGTGATAATTTCCTCCAGTAATGAGTGGCCTTTTTTTTTTTTCCAATGCCACATGCCTTTTCTTCAACCAACAAATGGACTGCATATCCTAGCTTTCTTTAAATGAAATTCTTCAATCAGGGGTTGTTTAGGCAAAGCACTGTGTTGGAAGATTCTAGGGTCACATATATTTGAATACAATTTTTTTTCTACAGGATACAAAATGTATTATGGCATAGTTTTATCATTTAAGAGTAAGAAATATAGTAAAATCCAAGTTATAGGCTGACTATGAAGATTGCATTATATAAAGCATCATATCTGGGTGCTTAAAACAAAGCAGGGCTTCTATAAATTGTAGCTATTATACTAAATAAAAAAAAACAGCCAAATGTTGAAAAAGAGTTTTTAGAAGCTAACTTTAACATCTCTTTTTCTTGACTTCCTAGACAATCCTACAGAAAAGAGGAAGTTAGGAATCCTAGGTATCACTCATCATATAATGTTTAAAACCAACTACTGTTGTGAGATTATATGGCTCCATCACATAAATCCCAGCCCAGGGGCTATCTCTTCCTCTCCTCCTCTTCTTCTTCTTCATTCCGTTTATTTATTTATTTATTTATTTATTTATTTATTTATTTATTTATTAACACAGCTTCTCACTGTGTAGCCCTGACTGTCTTGAAACTCACTCTGTAGACAAGGCTAGCCTCTCACTCACATAGATCCACCTGGCTCTGCTTCCAGTGCTGGGATCAAATGCATGCATCATGCCTGGCTAAACTCAGCTTCTTAAGCAGTGGCTTATTAGTGTAAGTGAATATGGGAGCTGCAAAAAAAAAAAGGCACCAATAAAAAGTTTCTGATCCTTCAGTGACCACATCTTAGTTCAAAATCCAGTGTGCAGTGAATGAAGGTTTTGCTGGAAGCACCTGCTTATGTTGCCTCATGTGACTTCACTGCAGTCTTGGTTTCTAAATATACAACATGAGCACTTTGTACTACATGTCGTAATGCCAAGTGACACCAATACATTCTGCCTGAAAAACCTTGGCTCAGATTTCAGACTTCTATATGCTATTCATATTACTGTACATATAAAAGTTTTTGATCTTATAGAAATATAATGGCTTAATTATGGAAAACAAATACCCAATATTTTTCTCATATCCTTCCATAACTTGTAGATATTAATGTGTTAGAATGATTTATTATTTACTTAGGTTTTGAGATAGGGCTTCATGCAGCTTAGACTCTCTTGCTGCTTCTTATATAGTTGAGGATGACCTGTAACTCTGGATAGTGTTTTTATTGCCTTCTGAGCATTGGGGTTACAGGCATGTTCTACCACTCCTAACTCATACATGGTTTGATTTTCAAAGTTTCTGCTTGAACTGCTGACTTGATTTTCACAAAAATTGTTGGATGAATTTTAGCCTGAGACTAGGACAGGATTTCCAGCAATTTCAAAAATGTTTTAAAACAGAAATGTCTTGAAACATACTGCTGACATTTTGTACTGTTTATTTATGCAATCCAGTGTTCTCAGCATTGATGTGTACAAAATCAAAAACATTGATAAACGTGAGGAAAAAGGCACTCTTTCAGACTAGATTTAATGTTTCATATAAAAGTAGTCAAGCATGTCCATCTAATTAGTATGCATAAATGATGAAATTATAGCTGTACAAAAGAATTTTTAAATATGAAGTTCTTTCTGAGTTATAATCGATAAATGTTCAATTTGTTTGCCTGCCTTATATACCGGCTTCACATAAACATGTCTCAGATAGAAAGTGGTCTTGAGAGGAAAAGTTTGGGTAGCTCAAATGTAGATTGTTTTGGGCATTCTGGAAAGACAGATGATGTGAGTCCTCACATCTGAGAACTATATGCATGCATTTGATCCCAGCACTGGAAGCAGAGCTGCTTTTCTGTGATGGTCATCTTTAATTGTCAACTTTATACAACCAGAACCACTAGGGAACAAACTCTCAATGAGGGATTGTCTAGATGAGGATTGTCTTAATTGATATGAGAAGACTCGGCCCACCGAGGGCAGCACTATTTCATAGTGAGGGCTTGCTTCTTCTGAACCGTGTGAGAGTGGGGCCGTAGAGCTGAGCAAGAGCATGCAAACAAACAACGTGCATATCGTTATCTCTCTTGGCTGTGGGTATCACGTGACTTACTTCAAGTTGCTGCCTGTATTTGTGGTCAATGAGGAACTGTAACTTGTAACTGTAAGCAGAATAAACTCTTTCTCTTTTAAGTTTCTTTTTTCGGGGCATTTTTTTTTTCATAGTAACAGAAATGAAGCTAAGATGTTTTCCAAGTGTAAGATCCTGACACCATCACTTTTCTGGACTTAGGTGTTTTTCTCCATATTTGCCCAGTAACTATCTTCCTTTTGCTTTCTTCCTTTGTTTGTTTGAGTTGGCCAGGCCACTTCCAGAACCCACAATGTGTTTGAAGTACACTCACTCCTTAGTAGAGTTGCCTTCGAATGACTCACAGACTATACATGGGCAAATTTACTGTGTAGTGTTCTTTTCTGTAGAGTCAATTTTGTTTCCAAAATTTGTTTGCCAAGTTTCCCTTGCCACATTGCTGCCCTTGTGAGTTAAAAGGCATAGTGACAAGTTAAATGTTTCATTTTGTGACATCATTAATAATGTATGCCATAAGCATTTATCTCAGCATAGACCATCAAGAAAGTAGCAGTTGAAAGCGTCACTTAAAAATGCAAATTTAGAGCATGAAACTTTCTTTCTCCTATAAGCCTTTAAGAGTGTCACATGCAAAATAAGAAAACAATTTTCATTTTTCAGTTAAGTTGTAGCTTACCTTTCGAGGTCCTGTGCTTTTTAGTTCAAATACATCCATTGTGTAATTAACTCTACGTCCATAGTGGTCAAACTGAACATTCCCAGTCAGCCCTTGAATTCGAACCTGTGAAGGAAAAAGAAAACACACACATATTCGTTTGCAGCTTCACTTTAGGAAATCTCCTACTACTAGGCTAAGAACCATAGAAGGCTGTGGAATTAAAGCTACAGTTGACTTTCTGGAATGCTTGAGCTACTGAGATGGAACCTGGAGGAGGAATATGAAAGGACATTAAAAACTATTTTGCTCTACATCTAGAAGATGAATTTTTTTGTATTATGAAGTTTTCATTTTAACCAACATAATTCTTTCCCAATATTGAAATATTCTTTAAAGAACAGAATTGTATCTTCTTAGAGTCAATCTTCAGTTTCTTCTATATATCCGCACAGTAGATTATGTAACTAGCATCCCCATGAAGAATCATATTTTTTTGGCTAACATTGAATTAAGATATAAAGAGCTAAAAATACATTATTTGAAAATACCCAAATGCACTGGATTCCAAATTGTCTTTTGATTCTCATTCATTTAACTTACACTTTGAACTTACCACATTTCAGAGGAGTTAAATAATTTTTACATATAATATCTTTTTTTTTTTTTCGAGACAGGGTTTCTCTGTGTAGCTTTGCGCCTTTCCTGGAGCTCACTTGGTAGCCCAGGCTGGCCTCGAACTCACAGAGATCCGCCTGCCTCTGCCTCCCGAGTGCTGGGATTAAAGGCGTGCGCCACCAACGCCCGGCTACATATAATATCTTTAACACTTATTACTTGAAACATATTGTTTGTGTTGGTATAAAGAATAAAACTAGCATTTTCCCAAAGTTAAAGATGCCTCGAAGCAGTTCTTAGCTCTGACAAACATTTCTTCTTCTTTTATAACATAGGTTTATATTTCCTGGACTCCTTATGGCTAATGAAGCTAATGATGCTTTCCTGTGTATAAGTTGTAAGCAGATGCAAGTGCCATTGTTGAAATGAAGCATTCAATCGTCATGTCAACACTTCCCTACAACAACAACCTGTTCATTCAAAATGGCAGCTGTTCTGCCAGGCTGGGTTTTTGAGCTACTTTATGGAGCACAAGTTCTTGCTAAACAAATGTGTCTGCACTGTGCCCCTTCATAATTCTAGACCTTTTTGGTTTTGCTGTGTTATCTTGAATACACATCTATATAAAGAATAAACATTGAGGTTCCATCTAAAATGTTTTGACATTGTAGAAGGCTTGATATATTAATGTGGAAATTGTAATAGACATTAATGCTCAGATGAATAAGTTTTTTTTGTAACATACCATGCTTATAAAAGATCATACAGTAAAGCAAAATTATAAGTTACCTGTTTCAGTGTTCTCTCCATGTCAATTCCCTGGCCCCAGGGAGCAGCAGGGTTTGCCAGACAATCCCCAGCATTTCCTCTCCTTGAAATATCAATTTTCTGTCTCCTGAGACTTCGGAAAGTTTCAGCCATCACCAGAACGCCATCGTAAGTCAGAGCAGAGGTGTACTGAGCATGTTAAAGTGTGTATAAAGGCAGATGTTAAAGTCTAGCACAATGAACAATCTGGTTCTCTATGGGTTTGTGACAAAAACTCTATCTTTTCCCAATAGCCTACATGATACTGATAATTTATTGATGCTGGTTTTGGAAATATCTGCTCTTACTTTAACAAAAAGACTGTATACCACATCTTATTTTTCTTAATTTTAAAGGAGAAAACTCAATCTGAAAATAGAGACCTTAAAGCACAAATTTCCATCATCTGGAAGAAGAAAGGCCTCAGGTTAAAACTTTATATTGTGTTTCAGTATGAACAGCTAAAGGATGGATACTACACAGTGTTCTTAAATCCTGCATTGAGGTGGCTTAGGTCCAGGAGGGCTTTGTTGTCTTGTTCTTTCCTCCCCCTCCCCACCCCCCCGGATGTCTAGCAGTGTTCTCTGAGATTTGCTTGCAAATGAAATATCTATGTTTAGTCTCCCAGAGGAATTGTTTGTTGTTATTGAGAAACGTAATGCTAGGAATAACATTTATTTTGTTCAACCTCAACAGTGTAAGCACCTATCATTCAATGATTGTGCTCAAGTGAACTTACCATTGCTTTAAGTTTCCAACTCCCCATCCCAGTATCAATGTAGAAATACCCAGTAGAAACCATATGCTTTCCAATGATCATCCACGTTTCTCTTTGGGAAAAGAGTGAGCCCCTGGACACGATTAAATAGTGTAAAGCAGCAAGAAAAGCCCAAGAGGAAAATGTGATCTGTGGTAAATTTTGGTGATGTTTGATTAGAGAATTACTAAACACATTGGTGACAGGACATATACTTCAAGCATAGAAGATCATCAACTACTAGGCATGACAATAACTGCATTATCTCCTTCAGGAATTCCATATAATTTACATTTTCTACATCCTTGTCAGGGGGAGGTTTGTTCCATGTTAAGCAGGGGATGAACTTTTTTTTTTTGCCTGCAAATGAAAAAAAAAACATTTGGAATTCCGAATGTAGAAACTAAACTGAGACAATAAATCATTACACAGAAGAGCTAGTGTTTGAAGGAAGAAAAAACTGAAACTACAGGAGTTCCAAGAAAGCACTTTTAAGTAGCAGAGGAACTAAATATGAAGCTTGAATTAACAAGATATAAAGGATCATGTAATGTGAGAGAGCTGACAAGTGAGCAGCCAGGACACACAAGGAGAGGTATACAAAGGCCTGTGCCCTCTCAGTCAGGATGGAGTAGCTGAAGGAAAGAAGCAAATGCTGTGAAAATGAATATGCCTTCTCTTTTGCTCAACCCGACATGTCTCTGAGTAGAAAAAGCTTCTGAGTCATCTTTCTCTAAGACAAGAAAATAAAAAGGAGAAATAAAGACCTTTTCTCAAAGACAAACTTGTTAAAGACCTAAAGGTCAAAGTGCACTACTTGTGTGCTGGGATCAAGAGAGATGAAAAACAAACAAACACACAAACATACTGTTCTTTTTTTTTTTCCAGTAGTGAGAAAGAAGCTGAGAAGAGATGGTACAAAACAAAACAAAACAAAAATCAGCAAACACACTTACTTTCTTGTAAAATATCTATCCATTTTTTATGAAGTGTGAAGTTGAAAAAGAAAACGGTGACACACAGTTGGGTGCAGTGCGAAGGAGACAGCCAACTGGAGAAGCAAAGTCCTGGAATCTAACAGGGCAGAGAGCTGACAGAAGCTGGAGTTTACTCTGGCTTCATTATGTCAAAGGCTCTGACTCTTTCTCACGTGCCTGATTGTGTTACAGTCAAGGAAAGCATATTTATGGATGCCCAGCTTACAGATAACATGTAGAAAATGCATATAAATAAACATTTCATTAGTGGGCAGCTTTAAAACTGCTTCTTAGCCTAGAGTTATTTGCTGTTCTGCCCATCAATCAGAATGGAGAAGTGAATTCTCAACATTTGTAGGTATAGAAGACAAACATAGGCAGAATCAATGTTCAGTAGAAGGAGTAAGACTTTGATAGAAAATAAGTAAAATAAATTCAAGTTCTATTATCAATATGGAAGATACAAGATACAGAGCACAAGCAGAAAAAAAAAAAGTAACTATTTGTTACAGTTTTTCTCAGGATGACTTTCCATGTACTACCTAAGAGCTGGGTACAGAATGTGCGTAGATACTGGGTAGGGAATGTGAGAATATGAAGATTGTTAGTGGATGGCCATGGCTCTACAGGAGTTTACAGGAGCCAAGTATTAAGTATGGGAAGTCCTTGCTGAGAATTGCAGAGTCTAACATCATGGAGAGAATAAAGGAAGATCACTGAGAAGGTGAAACGAGATAAACTTTGGAAGAAATTTGGAATGGATGGATAGGGCAGATAAAGGTGAAGGACTGTGGAGGTGGACACTTATACTTGGTGAATGACACAGGGGCAGAACAGTTCTGTTTAACTAGGGCATCAGAAAGGTAGCAGGGGATCATCAAATCAAAAGGACACGAGTTCCCAGTATTTATTATTTTTATTAATTATTATTATTTCTTTTAGTGCAAGAAAGTGATGAGATCAGAGATCATATGCTGATTTTTGGCTAAAACATTAATCAATTGAAATACAATCAGTTCATTATAACTAACATTTTTATGGACTCTGTTTTTAAAATTTCTTACTCATTAACATTTATTTGCAATCTCAAAATCCATATTTACTGATAGTTTTGTAGGCACTTATGGGCATAGTTAGAGTAGTGAAACATTTGATTCATCCTATATGAAAAGTTCCAGCTCTAGTTAAATAAATAAACACTGAAGTTTTTTTGTTTCTGCTCTCATGCTGTAAACAAGTGCACATTTTTTTTGTGGTCCAGTAGGTGGTGTTTTCCTCAAATTTGTGCTTTTTTACAGTTTATTTTACAGCTTAAAATGGCCTGAAACATAGCATTGATTGCTGCATAATGGTTGTAATGTGAGAAGGTTCTGGTGTTTCTGAGAAATATATGTATTAAGTACATTTCCTTTGAGCATTGGGTAAGCGCTGTTAACCATGAGGTCAATGCTAAGGAAGCCAAAAATAAGTTAACTACAATGAATAAAACAAGATTATGTATTGATTAATTGACAGAAGGTCATAACTAGAGGCTCTGGGGAACTAATCTTATGTTTTTTCTAAGAACAATGGTTTAATATTTGATCACTTATTACTTGGGGAAGCTTTTCAGAACATAATCACAGATGGTAAAAATTGACTGCATATGTGTATTAAATGGCTTCTGGAAACCTAGAATCATGCTAAAATCTGTGAAAATTTTATGTGTGGTGTGATCTCTGTTATAATGTCCTATATAGCTGTATTTATGAAATTCCTGTGAAAATGGTTTAAATATTAATAGATGTTAATGAACCAGAATTATTATAAGCATACCCTCCAAAAAGCATCCCACACATTATAACATAATAAATAACCCAATGCAATAGTATGGAGAATGCAAGTTGGAGATCATCAAAAAGGGGACATTAAAATGATCATTCTTATGTATTCCATGGACCTCTGACATTTTACTCATGAGCAGCCAGTTACCATGTTCACTAACATCTCACTTGCATTAAAATATCAAAAAGAAAGATTAGCATATAGTGGACATCCAATAAGTACTTAATTTTGAAATTTATTGATTCTATAGGGCACCTCTATAATTCCAATACTGAATATGGGAAATTGACAGCCAACTACAAAACAAACATTATAGCTAGGAAACAGAATAGCTCACTGTATTCATTGATCTTAGTTTTTCTATGTCTGAACTTCAAATCACATATTAAAACTCTACTTAAATGCATAGTTGAGGAAATATTAGAGATTAATATTCATTATGTGGTGCTGAAAACCATTAAGTTGGAGGCAGAGCAGCATGCCATTGTTGAGATGATATCTAAGACTCATCCTTTCAGATGAGACAAAAATGCACCCATGAATAGAATCTTGGCAGCATCCTCTGCAAATGCTAATAATACACTCATATATATATATGTATACATATGTATATATATACATATATATATAATCATATGCTATCTCTTTTGAGAAGCTGGCACTCACATCTTGAGTGTTTACCATTTTTTTCCAAGTGCCTCTCTCTCTGCTTTAATGTCTGTCTTAAATCTGTATTATACTCTTTTCTTGATAATGTACAATTTCATCTAATATATATAGCTATATACTTATATGGTATATGCATATATAACACACATATATGTTATACATTATCATATCATAACATGCACACACACACACACACACACACACACACACACACACACACAAAAGCATGGCAGAAAAGATGGTTCAGTGATTAAAAGCACTTGTTGCTTTTGCAGATGACTGAATTTTGTTCTCAGTACCGATATCATTGCTCACCAGTGCTGGGAACCAAACCTTCAGGGGATCTGGAACCTTCTTCTGGCCTCTTTGGGTACACTGACATATACAAACTCGTACACAGACAAACAGGTATATAATATAAAAAAATTAAAAGAGCCCAGTATTTTATTCTTAAATTGAAAGGGAAATTGTATATAAGCTTTACATTTTTCATTTCTACCAAGTTTTTAAATGTGGTTCACTTATTATACTGTCTACTTACTATAAACCAGTTTTTAAATGTAGTTTTTATCTGGGTAGAAAAATTAACAATGGTCATTTACATTTAAATGTTAGTTAATAAAACTATTTAATGCAATACTTCAAGGAGTTCAAACAGAAGACAATAATAATAAATTTCTTGAGTTAATCTGATAGCTCTGCTATTAAATGCAGACATTTGAAAATTATTTTATTTTTGTGGTGTGTTTGAATGTCTGTGTATGTGGCTCATATATGAATGTGCATAGGCATGTGCATCTGTAGGTGTGCTCACGTGCACATGTCTATCTGGAGGCTACAAGTCCACTCAGGGATTCCTCTGCTGCTCTCCTCCTTGCTGTTTAGGATGAGGTCTCTCACTGGACCCCAGCACTCATGGATCAGCTACACTGGCTGGCCAGTTAGTTCCTGGGAATGACCTGCCTCCACCTCCAGATCTGGGATTACAGGAGCACACCGCCGAACTGGTTTATGCTGGGGCTCTAAGCGGAGGTCCTCTTGCTTGCATAGCACGCCCTTTATTCACTGTACCATCTACACATACCCCACCATTCATACATTTCCCAGTGTTTTGGTGGTGCAAGGACAGTGAGAAGATGCTGCAATGTGTCTGAAAGTATAAGAAAATAACCATAAAATAAAAAATATTAATATAGGCTTGGTTGTTAAGAACACTTGCTGCTTTTGCATGGGACCCAAGTTCTGTTCCAGCCCCCACACAGT
Source organism: Peromyscus attwateri (assembly GCA_902168425.1). NCBI lineage: Eukaryota > Metazoa > Chordata > Mammalia > Rodentia > Cricetidae > Peromyscus > Peromyscus attwateri. The sequence continues at coordinate 34,737 of CABHPP010119591.1, forward strand.
GGCTTAAAACTGGATTACATCCAGTTCTAGGGGATCTGACTCCATTTGTCTCCTCTGAGGGCACCAGGCATGTCCATGATGCACAGACATACATGAAGGCAAAAACACTCATACACCTAAAATGAAATGACCTAAAGATTAAAAAAGACAACAGTATACAATATACAAAAACGAACAAATACCTTTGGAGGTGTTTCAGATCCTGGATATTCTCTCTGATCTAGTTTTTTCCAGCGATCCATTAGTTTGGTTACCATGGGTGTATTAAAATCTACCAACTGGAATCCAGTGACATTTGCTCCACCGTGTATAAATCTCTCAAGAGAAATATCCTTGAAACCCTGTAAATTAGTAGAAAGCCTCATCAAATTTTAGTTCATTAAACATTTTGGTTCTTTAACAGTATGTAGGTTAATGCAGATTTCCTTCCTAGTCCATATAATCACAATCCGGTTGATCGAAGAAGAAACATATTATTCCACTGATAACTAAGTAAATTGTCAGTGAGAGTTCTCGGTATGTGAACTAATAGCCAATACTATGTACCAGGATTTATATTATATCAAGATTTACTATATGCCAGGTTCTGTGATGATTTTATAACAGTTTATCCATCTTAATTATCCCTTGGTTACTGGATAGCACTGATAATTTTTTTTTTTCAAGACAGGGTTTCTCTGTGTAGCTTTGCGCCTTTCCTGGAACTCACTCTGTAGCCCAGGCTGGCCTCAAACTCACAGACATCCGCCTGCCTCTGCCTCCCGAGTGCTGGGATTAAAGGCGTGCGCCGCTGCTGCTGCCGCCGCCGCCGCCGCCGCCGCCACTACCACCACCACCTGGCCGAGCTCAGATTAATTTTAAGGTAAGAAACTAAGGATCAGTAGCGTAAGGAAAAAATCTTGTCAAGGTTACATGCATATACAATAGAGACAAGTTTTGATCTGATGAATTGATGGTATGTTGACCCTTTCTACTTTGTACTCCTTCATATTGTTATAGAAAAGAGTGCTTTTAATTTTATTAATTGTTATAACATTACCAGGAGAGGAAAGGCCCAAAAGAAACCTAGGCTTTGATTCTCACCTTTGTTGCATTCTGACTTTAGATTACCTCCATGCTAAAACAGCAGGGGAATACTCTCAGTATGCATTCAGTATTTGTGAATGATTATTAATTAATTCACTAAACAGATATTTATATTGGGCCTATTATGTGCCAGCCAATTTGACAGCTCATTGGTAACATTCTCATTTCATTGAGAAATAAGCTTGACAACACAAAGCAAATTTATGCTTTAGAAATGGGAAAAACACTGCCCATCAATCTCTATCCACTAAACTGTCTGTGGAGCATTTGTGTGCTTTTACCATTGTATAGGGCAGACCCACAGGCAGGCAAATCATTTCACTGTTTTCTAAAAGCCACAGTAATTCAGCTCTTGCATTAGCTGCTAATTGATGAGATTATTATTTTCTTTCAGTCTTAGCTGAAATAGAAGGTCTGCTACGCCTTCTGTGTAGCTTTAGTCACAGCTGCAAGACACAGGCAAACTGCAGCCCTTAGGGACACTATCAGATGCAGTCTGTCAGACAGTACACCGAAGGTAAAGGAAAAATAATTATTGTGTCTGATTGTAACAAACATCTGTCAGTTATGGTTTGAATGAATGGTAAGTGGCTTGGCTAATTTTGGCTATATTTGTTTGAGTACAGGCAATATTTCCCCCTTCATTTATGTTCTTATGATTTTATATAGAAAATTGATAGGATCTAGACCATGACCTAGTTTCCTTGGCAACAGTTACTTTGGTAACCATTTAGTTTTTGTTGGAATTTACAGAAAGTCATAGAACTGAAGGGCATCTAGGGCCACACTATAATGAAGTCACCTACTCCCCAGTTACTATTGGTTAACTATCCAAACAAATAATGTTCCTGAGGGCAGGGGTGAGCCAGGAGAGTTCCCTCTCCTGTGGAAATGGCCTCCTGTATTTGCCTGCACTTCACAGTGGGTAATGAACTCTCTAGATTCATTCCCAACTTGATCTCCTTTTTAATTTCCACTTGTAATTTGCAGATCTTCTAATGGGGAAATGTTTAAAATTATAGGTGGCTGATATCTGTGATGATGTTTGTCCATCTATAAGTTCATTATGTCATCAATGTAAACAAAAGCCCATCTTTTATGTTTTCTCTGATTCAGATCAATATTTCTGCTGTATTTTACACACTAAGTCATGTGAAGGCCACTTCAGTACAGTTACCAGGAGATCAAGAAGAATGAGGAAGATTCTCTCTTATCTTTTAGAAATTACTCTGAAGAAATGAACCTTAGGTAGATACTTCTAATGTACATGTAGATTAGGGCAGAAAATTTGAAATAGACAGGAAGGACAAGAGGAGAATTAGGACAATGTTGGCAAGTTGATATACTCTTAACTGGGTCATTGAAATTGTATAAAACTGCCAAATTAGATGTTTGATGAATTGTGGCTGGTTCTCATGTTGAAGTTAATCAAATACTTAAACATGGATGAATCATTTACTGTATGTATCATTGGTTTATCTTTGATTGAGGTATATACGGTGTCTATATATAGTGTGTGTGAGTGTGTGTGTGTGTGTGTGTGTAAAAAGTAGATTCAATTAGTCTTTAGTTACACATGTTGAATATGCTATAACTTTATACTTCTTTATGATATATCTAAGTGTTTTGTTAGATAACAAACTGCATTCATTTAAAATTTTAAAACCTAGGGAAGAATATAACTCTGACTTTGTGCCAAGATTCTCATATTGCTATTGGCAGTCATACTTATATTGTTCAACAGCTGAAGAAAGAGTAAATACAAAAACAGAGCAATGTATCTAAGGTCAGCTCCTCCAGGAGCCTGTGGGTATGTTCCAATGAGTGTCTACTGTGTGTCATGGTTCCTTGGATATATTATTTATTTACTTAAGAACTTATTTATTCTTTACAATCAGACAGGTCAGAGCTTTGGATTTACCTTTGAGACTTAATGATCTACATGATCTTGGGTAAATTACCCAAGACTTTATTTTCCAGTCTATAAAATACAGATATCTATTTTAAAGGACCAATTAAAACAAATTAAATAACAACAACAAAAACCCAAGCATAATGATCAAAGCTGAGGAGTACAGCAGGAAGAGCAGAAGTTCTGGTACAGAGAAAAGGTGAAGAGCCATTTCTATGGTAAGAAGGAGGAACCCTCCTGGACTGAACAAATTGATGGGAGCCAATTACTTATTTATTATTGGGCCAAAGGACATTGGAACCTTTTTAGTACAGAGTAGGTTTAAAAGAACAATTTGATGAGTGAAAAATAATATTTATGATTAGGGCACAAAATCATTTGTGAAGCCAGAAGGATACAGAAGACAATTCAAGTACTTAAGGATAACTCTCTAAAAGAGGTGACTGTAACTCTTCACAAAGATCCTGTGGGATAAATGCCTCTGGATGGAGGTAAGCTATGAGTGCTACAAAGAGAAAGCAGCAGTAGATGCATGGGAGTTGTTTGGTTTGGAAAAGTAGTACACTTGGTGGACTGGGAAAGAGACCCCATGGTGTAGTAAGGCAAAAATCTTAACAGAGCTATCTTCATTAAGTTAAACGTTAAAAAGTTGAGGTAAAAGGATTTATGTAGAGCTGTGTTGAGCTCACTCTGATAAAGGACTGTAAAAATCAGATACAACGAGCCAAAAGGAAATACATACTTCTGTGTCTAGGTCTCGCAGGGATTTCTAAAATAATACTTATTATTAAGCTATCATCTGCTTTAAAAAATAACTCTAGGTAATTTGTGTGGCTGAATAACTACAAACATACTCTTTGAACCATACAAAAGATGTAGGAAAGAAAAAGAGATTTCAGCCATTTTCCATCTGTAAGTTCCATTAATCTTTAATATGCAGCTGTTAACAGAAAAACCGTTGTGTCAAATCTCTAGACCTTCTTGGACTCTGGTGACTTAAATGAGAATGGACCCATTGGCTTATATATTTGAATAACTGATCCCCAGTTGGCCAAACTGTTTGAGAAGGATTAGGAGTTGTGGCCTTGTTGGGGGAGGCATGTCATTGGAAGTAGGCTTTGAGGTGTTAAAAGCCCAAGCCCTTCCCAGTTTGCTGTCTCTCTGACTCATAAATGTTGTCTCAAGATGAAAGCTCTCAGCTATTGCTCCAGCATCATGCCTGACTGCCTGCTGCATGTTCCCAGCCATGGTGGTCAGGCACTCTGACCCTGAAAACTGTATGTCCCAAATAAAGTCTTCCCTATAAATTGCCTTGGTCATGGTGTCTTACCACAGCGATAGAAAATTACTAAGACAAACCCTCAGTGGGCTCAGGCTTGAGTAACAGGGGAAGGGATCATAAATTCAATTAATCTGGCTAGAGGTGAGGTACTAGCATACTCCCAGTAACTACAACAGCTAGGACATGACACTACTGTGACAAGAAAAATGTCAATTTATACCCATTTTGTCAGGGTAGAATGAAATATGAACTGAATGATAGCGAAGTGAGAAGATATATTCAACTTAAAGGCAATACAAGACAACCACAAACATGGCTGAGTATTAACAACCCATTGCATCTTTACTCATAAAGAAATTGAAAATATTTTAAAAAATAATTAGAATCTGCTTTGATTTCAGCCAATCGTATTAAGAAGGTAGGATTTTTGTGGCATTCTCTACTTTGTTTATTGGCTTATTCAGTTATTTTATGTTTGCTTATTTGCTTGTATTGACTTTTTGGAGACAGGGTCTAGGCTGCCTAGAACTTACTATGAACCCATACAGGCCTTGAATTCATAGCAATCCTCCGGCATCAGACTACTGAATGCTGGAATTGCAGCTGTAAGCCATGATCCCTGGCTCTCCTTTAATTTTTTGTTTAATGAGTATGTTACTTAGTTTTCCAAGCTCACCTTGAATTTACACAGCCCAGGGTAGCCTTGAAGTTACTATCCTCCTGCACTAGCCTTCCAAGTGCTGGGATTATAGACATGAACCACCACACCCAGTCAGAGGCTTCTCATTTTAAAGTAGCATATTTAAATCCAGGTTCTCTAGGTTTTAAACCTTTTTTAAATAAAGGGTATTGGTGATCTTCACAAAAAATCATGCTTATGAATTTACAGTGCAATTGCCCACATATTGATGTTTGTTTAGCTTTATTCTCTTTTTGGTAAATATAGGTTTTACTCTATATCTGATTTGATTTTGAAACTGTAACTAAATCATTCTGCTAAAGTGAATCTGGAATGTATGTAGCCACCGGCTAATAAGGGTAGCCAGTTTTCATGACAGGTGAAGTAGTAATTTCCCATTAATTTTAAGCTATAATTAAATAAATATAATTACTTTCAAAAATTATTTCAGAACATTTGTTATCATATTATAAATACAATAGATTTCATTTTTGACCTTGCAGCCTATATACCTGCTGAACTTATGTATTAGCCTATAATTATTTTTTTTAAATTCCTTATGATATATATTATGAGAATATGCAAATTCTCTCTATTTGGATAACTTTATTTCCTTTTTGCCTAATTACTCTTGATAAGACCCATGTTATAATGTTTAGTAAAAGTAGTATGCTAACAAATCCCTATCTTGATCCTATTCTTTTTTATTTATTTATTTTTCATCTTCACCTTGCTGTGTAATGTAGGGTGGCTTTGAACTTCTGATTCTTTTGATTATACCCCTGAGTTCTAGGATTTCAGACCTGCACCACCACATTGAGCTTATGCAGTGCTAGTGATGGAACCCAGGCCTCTGCATTCTAGGCAAGCTCTCTTCTGACTGATCTATATCTCCAGTCCTCTATCTCATCTCTAATTTCAGTGAAATCAGTCTTTAACATTAAATTGTATTGTTAATATCAAATTTTATTTAGATTCTGAACAAATTTTGCAGGGAATCCTGTATATATAGCTCATAAGAAATGGTTGTGGATTGGCTGCAAGAACTGAAACTAGTTAACCTATATAGATGAATGAATGTCAAGAGAATCCATATTAATACTGCATATTATAACATAGCTGGGTGCATGTCACTGCTCTAATCACGATAAAAGCTTGTTATTTTTTTAGTGAGTGTTATGCTTCTGTTTCAAGGAAACAAATGGTTTTCTATTTCATATGTTGATACTTTAGTGTAAATATGCTGCCACCCATTAAGGCTGTTTAAGGCAGTCTCTGAAATCCATTAGTGGGTTATAAATATCAATTTTTTTATCTTGCATTGTCTTACTTATTCTAGCTGCCAATGTAAGCCACTCATTTCTATGATAGTTTATAATATATTGATTTTCCTTTCTGAATTTATTGTTTAGAAAAAAATGGATGTCAAAACTGCCCATTTGCAGTAAAATAATTAATTAGAAACTCATTATATAATGTCAATCAGAATAGAGATATCCCTGACTGTAGGCTTTTATGCTACATTGATTAATGACAAAATATATTTGCTTAAATATTTGTACTTTTACAAATAGATGAGACACATAAACTGTGGGGCTACTAAAATAAATAGAAAAGATGAGGCAAATTTGATGATATTGCTATACTAACCCATTGTGTTGTAACATTTTATTCTATTCAAGAAATGCAGTATGATCATTTTTATAATCTATTGCTGTATTATATTGTCTCAACTCTGTGCTGAAATCCAGTTCACCAAAGACTGGATGTCTCTCTTTGAACATGTGTGGCACACTCAATATACAGATGGATCTCTCTCTGAATATGTAATGAATGGCACACTCAACATGCAGAAAAATGACAGGACTGAATCTCTTCTCTATCCTTTACTAGCTTTCCTTCTTGCTTCAAGAATAAGGTTCTCATCAAAGAAATACATGATGGGAAATGATAGAAAAAAAAAGGAAGTATGGTTGCCTTCCCTCGGATAAGCCACATTGTGGATCAAGGTCTAAGATTGTGGCAGTTTGAATAAAAATGTCCCCCTGTAGGCCTTTAGGGATGTGTGGCCTTGTTGAAGGAAGTATGTCACTAGGGCATGAGCTTTGTGATCTCAGAAGCTCAAGCCTGGTCAGTGTGTCACTAGATCCACATGTAGAACTCTCAGCTACCTCCCCAGCACCATGTCTGCCTGTGTGCCATCATGCTTCCTGCCATGATGAAAATGGACTAAACTTCTGAACTGTAATCCTGCCTCAATTAAATCTTTTCCTTTATAAAAGTTGTCCTGAGCCGGGCGTTGGTGGCGCACGCCTTTAATCCCAGCACTCGGGAGGCAGAGGCAGGCAGATCTCTGTGAGTTCGAGGCCAGCCTGGGCTACCAAGTGAGTTCCAGGAAAGGTGCAAAGCTACACAGAGAAACCCTGTCTCGAAAAACCAAAAAAAAAAAAAAAAAAAAAAAGTTGTCCTGGTCATAGTGTCTCTTCACAGCAATAAGACCCTAACTAAGACAAAGATGAAATTTCCCTATAATAAAACGAAGGATGTGACCTTCCACAGCCAATTTATCCAAGCTGGTGGGTTAACCAGAAGTACTCAGAGAGCCTCGATTGATATTCTAAAAAGACTTGTCTGGGGTATGCAAGCAGTTCATTCCATGTTGTTTATTATCAATCTCTATTTGAGTTGAAAGGCTGATGCAGTTTAAAAACATGTTATTCCCATTTAAAATATTTGTATAACTAGCCATTATATCTTGTTTTTCTTAAAATTGGGGAATATATGTATCTATAGATTAGCATTTATCATTTAGACAGACAATAAGCCAGTATTCAATTTGATAAGTGATATCATGGTAAAGAAAACATTATAATTACTTTTAAATGTCCCCTGGCAGATCCAAAATAATCTGCATAAAATGCATACTGAAATAAAATATGATTATTATGGTGATTATTGCAATAGCATAACCTGAAGTACAGTAAATAATGTAGTTTAAGCATTGATTAGAGCATTATTTTAAGACACAATCCTAAATACTCAAATTCTTAGTAAAAGTAGAAAACAAGATTTCTTACCAAATTTGCGATGATATAATGGTAGCCTTTGACATGCTTCCCAACACTCACAATCTATTAATACAAGAAATGACAGAAAATTTAACTTTATTAAAACATTACTTAAAACATTAAAAGACTATATGAAGTTGGGGAAAAGGGGTGATGGCAATATAAGAGGAATTGGAGGGGAGGGAGTGGGGGTGCAAATTTGATCTAAACACATTCTAGTCATGCATGAAGTTCTTAGCAAATACAAATTTAACCAGGGCTGGTGAGATGGATCACTGGATAGAGGTGCTTACTACCAAGCCTGATGAACTGCATTTGATTCCTAGGACATACTTTGTGGAAGGAGAGAGAACAACAGTACACATTGTAATCTGACCTCTACTTGTGTGCCATGCATGCACAAAATAAAATTAATTAACTACTGCAGTATAATTTCCTATAGAATGTGATGGGAAAACGATGTCATGCGACTTATACAAGTGGAACGTTATAATCAGAAGAACTCATAAACCACATTAAAATACACTGTTAAAGCAAAACAATTATTTAATTTCATTCATACTTTATTAATTACAAATAGTTTTCTCTACCCTTTTGGAAAAGCTATAATATTTTAATTTCCCCAGAGAGATTAATAGTGCGATGAACCAACTGTTCATATGTATTTCTCAAAGGAGTAGATTATTAGCAGAGAAACAAAATAATTCTGGTTCAAAGAATTTACTTTTGAAAAACATAAATATCAGAGAGGTGAAATAAAACAAAGGAATGTCAATGAATGCAATTTTTTGATGTATGGATTGACATGCAGAGAGAACTGCTAGATCTCCTCTTTTGGTGGCAACAGACAAATTCCAATGATCACAGGAGAAAGCAGGTGGAGATAAGATGGAGATAATTACTGGGAAGGCACTGTATTAGTCACAAATAATACAGCACTGGTTTCAGGGTCTTGTACTTAGAAAGATGACTGGAATGCTTCATTTTTATACCTCTATTTGTTTTATTTTTAAAAAGTCTATGCATTCTAATAAAATAAACAGATTTCTAAAGAAAAAGATTAAGTGGATGTAAAAAAAAAAGCCAGTGAATTTAACCCATATCTCTACCCTTAATTTAAACCTCAACTTACTCCACTTCTCTGTTAGGGAATGCATAATATTTAGCCTTTTGACTTATTTAAGGAATGTATTTAGATTCAGTCTGCCCAGAGAAGCATCTGTTATTATTTTATTATTAATTAAATTTATTCATTTATTTTGCATCCTGACCACAGTCTCCCCCTATCCCCCCTACTCCCCTACTGCCAAATCTTCTACTTTGAACGCTTCGGATGCGATAAAAGTATCAGCATGCTATCCAGCATCCCCAAATTACTTTATACAAGAGCTTCAAACTTTTTCTGTCTGGACCCTTTCCCCTAAGGAATTTTTATATGTCCCCTCTTCATATGTAGGACCATGTAGGCATATTTTCAGATAATAAATTAAAAATAGGGACTGGGAACATAGTTCAAACTTTTTGACTTTGAGAACTGATCTTCAATTTTGAAAGTTTTTTAAGCAATATTCCTTAAGATATCTCCACCCACAAAATAGTATGTATTTGTATGTGGCCACTTTTATAATTATTTCTCAGATTCTAGATTTTCAAATCACTATGTGTGGTACAAATTCAAAATTTAATCTGCATGAAGAAGGGTGTAATAACTCTTAGGAAAGATGGCTCTATTAGCATACTAAGCCTAGGCCAAGACAAAATACACTTAATGGATGCCCTAAATAATTGGCACATACTTTTCTACTCCATTTTGATTGTGTTGTTGAGAGTGTTCTGTCTTTACATAGGATCTGAGCTTGGACTTGTTATCTTTCCTGATATTAAAGTTCCTCTGTCTGGGTGAGCATTGAATTCCATATCAGTCAATCCCATCTCTTACCTCCCTTTACCGTAGTCACCTTTTGTTCTCATCTGTTGAAGATTTTCTTCATGCACAGCTATAAATGTACGATATTTTGCATAGAATTTGTACATTTTAAAATCTGTTCAATGTATCTACCCTATAATTTATCCATCAATTCAAACTTCCTTTGAGAAGCTATCCACAAAGGTGAAGAAAAACAATAAGCTGACAGAATTATAAA
>CABHPP010119592.1:996-11345 GCA_902168425.1 Peromyscus attwateri
AAAACACACACACACACACACACACACACACACACACACACACACACACACACACAGAGAGAGAGAGAGAGAGAGAGAGAGAGAGAGAGACTCAAGCATACAAGATCTTCTGACTTAAAATTTCAGATATAGAAAGAACAATCTAGATTGAACTAAGATTTTTTTTTCCCTATTGTGAGTGTTAGTTGATAGGTAGTGGGTAAGAGAGAGTCACTTTTCTTTGGGAGTGCCCACTGGTAGGTTGGCCATGCTCTAGTAGATGACCTAAATCACTAAGTGAACTCAGTGGGTTATGTTTTTAAAAAGAGGGAGGACAAGAAGTTGGAAGGGAGATATATCAGGGAGTACGGAAAGTTGGAGAGAGGGAGTCAGGGTGGATGTGGGCAGTTAAGATGGATTGTATACACCTACGAAGTTTTCAAGAAGTAAATTTTTTTAAATAAAACTTTAAAAATGAGTGTCACAGCATGATTCGTTATAAAATTCCAAACTAGGAACAATCTGAAAGGTTAACATTAGAGGAACCTATGCACTGTGAAAAGCCTCACAGAAGGAACAAACAGACCATTGACATATGAACAAATGTTCAGGAAATAGACAGAGAAAAAGAAGCCACCACAAATTATAACCCCCACATGATCTCAGAGTGGTTAAAAATACACGTGTACCCACAGACAAATGTGTGCACATGAAGGCACATGTGCAGACACACCCACATACAAATTTACATGCATGCATGTAACTTACTTCCTGTATGTTTCCCTTTACTTTTTTGTTTGTTTTTATAATGAACATACTTTAATTTTTAAACATATAATTTTATTTTCAAATATGGGGGTAGAGTTGGGAAAAGCTGCTCAGTGTTGCATAAAATTAGGTTTTGCTCCATTTTTAGATGTCTTTTTTTTTTCTTCTAGATTCAACTTGAATTAAGATAAGGAAGTGGAGAGGATGTGATTCCAGGTGAAACAAAAAGAAGAAAAACAGGCAGCAGAGAAGACAGGACAGCTAAGAGCCACCCTCAACCTATGCCCAGACTCTCCAGGAGCCCTAGGCCCAAGCCATCCCAAGAGTCTTTGAGAAGGGAGGCTCACCAGGGCAATCAAATATGGAGGCATGTGTAGTTTGTCAACACGGCACTCCTAAAAACATCACACTGCAGTGAAAAGGGCCAGACATGAATGCCAGCACACCATACAATTCCAGTGACAAGAACATGGGGCAAAATCAACTACAGTGGAAATGGCATCAGTTGTCGGGATGTCAGGTGAAGATCCAAACTGACTGGAGAGATAGTGAAGGGCCCAGCCTCCCCTGGGTTTGAGGGGCATACGGGTACATACCTGCAAAATTCAGTGCAAGTGCACTTAAGATCTGCACATTTCACAACAGGTTTACCACAACTGAGAGCACTGCAAATAAATACCCAGCTCTAGTTAGGGGTGTGCATACTCAGTGTTTAGGGGTGGGATATATTAGTGTCTGCAACTACAAAAGGCGTCCAGTGAAAGATGCATTTCAGGATAGAAAGAGCAGGACAGAAGGACCGACAAACAGAAGTAAATACAGTCTACTACGAATGATTGACAGACTGGTGGACATAGATGTATAGAATTCTTGTGACCTTGCTGTAATTTTGAAATATTTCACAATAAAATGTTCAAGGGAAAATGCCCCCAGATCCTGCCTCCCACTGCAGCCTGCCCCTTCCCTCTTCCCCTCTCCATCTGCCCTCTTCCCTTCCCTAGTCCCCAAGTGGAGACTGTATTTTCACCATGGGCTAGGCAAGACTTGGGTTGGCAGAACCAGGAGATGTGTTCAAACTTCAGAAGGACTTGATTCCTGGCTGAAATGAAGGAGGCCAGCACAATAGCTGTAGGAGAGAAAGGAGGGAAGGAGGGTGGCACCTCAACTCTAAACGCAGCAATGAATGACAGGCGGGCAAGGGGCTGAAGCGGAGGCCTTGAGGGATGGAAAATTAGGGAAGACATCCGTGGTAGGGGGTTCCAGCTAAAGGAACTCACCAAGATTATGAGTGAAAACAGTACAGGGACATTGAGAGAGGATGAGGAAGCAGATAGTGGTGGTCAGATATGAAGGGTGGAGGCTCTCTGAACTGACTTAGCAGGATTCTCTGCTGAGCCTGAGCAGTCCGGGCCTGGTAAGGACAAGACAGGGAATCAAATCTTGGGAAAGAAGGGTCTTGGACACTGGATCCAGCCAACTTGTGAAGATAAGAAAGGAGGCAAGGGCACTGGAGAGAAGATATGGCTGTGTTAGTGACCTCTGAACTCTAGCCCCAACATTCAGGAATCCATTGAGCGGGCAGGGCAGGAGTCACTTTCTGTGACACTGTGCAAAAGGAGCTAAGATTCAGTTACACAACACTGAGAGTCAGACCACCAGCCAGAACTTCTGATCACCCAGAAATCAATCCTGCAAGGGGATTGCTCAACCCAAGCCATCCATCCTGTTTTCCTCGTGGTGGGAGCCTGTGAGCTGAGGCCCAGGGAGATGGGTGGAGTAGCCTGCTGCCCCAGCCAACTGCCTGTGTCCCCAGAAGTCCTTTTCCTGTGCCCCTCTACTAGGCTGTGACACATCCATCACTGCATCTACTCTTGTAAATAGTCTGAGAATTAGAGGCAAGCTGAAGTCAAGACTACCAGAGTGGAAAGTACCAGGAGTCTCTACCTTCCTGCGAAGTGTGAAACAGTCAGATGGCAAGCACCAGGCACTGTTCACTCACATCTCTCTATATCGGATGCATCATAGTTTCCAGTGATAAGGTAACAATCCCACCCTAGTCTAACACTGCACTGAAGTGAGCACATGGCCTGGAAGTACCTCATGTCACCTTGAGTTGGTGATAGGAAGAGGAGAGAAGGGACAGGGTACAAAAGTGTGTGTGTAAGGGACTTAAGAGCTCGACCCCAAAGAACCCCAAGTACTCCATAAGGGAAGCTTCAAACTCTCTCGTTTTGAGAGGGAGACCACTAAACCTATGACTTAATCACTTAGAGCAACTACCATAGATACTTTACTTCCAGTGGCTCAAACCTTGAATATTCAGGATCTCAACTCTCAACCTATTTGATCTTGTCTCCTGCAACACAAGGTAATGTTTTATCTGTTTGGCCACTTATCTAAAAATAGCATTATTTTGCATTCACATTTATTTGTTTGTTTATGTGCGGTACTTGGAATTAAACCTAGGCCCTCACACACGCTAAGCAAACACTCTGTGACTGAGTTACATCTCCAGCCCTCTTTTTATTTTGTTTTGAGATAGATTCTCACTATGTAGTCCCGGCTAACCCTGAAGTTTGTATCATCCTGCTTCAGCCTCCTCAGTAGCTGGGATTACAGGTCTGCCCCACCAGGCCCAGGGAATATTTATTTATTATTATAGAGACTTTCTATTATCCCTTCATATTCTCTCTAATTCAGATCAAGAAACCACCAGCCACACGAGCAGACAGAGAACAGGGCTCCCTGAGTCTTCTCTATCAGAAGGGAGTTGCTTCTCTCCTGGACAGGTAGACTCCTTCCTATTGCATGCAGCCTCGTGGCTCAGTTCTTGGTTTCCTCTTTCTCTCGGGGTGTCTGTAGCTTATCTTGAAGCTGCAGGCTCCAGGACACAAACTGCTCTTTCATGCTGACTATGACCACTGAAGCCTGTCACCTCTCTGGCACTCACAGCCCTGCCTCCAAGAGAGTTTGATGAACAGTGGACAGACCCTTTGCCCAAGAGTTGCCTCACCTTCCACCTCTTCCTGCACCTGACTGTAAGTGATCCTTACAGTTCCTGAAAGTGCCCTGCAGTAGTGTCTGTCCCTTGGGGATCAGAGGTGCCGCTCAGGTCACCTACTCTCCCATATGAGTCTGGGCCAGCCTCATGATAGGGAGATGACAGGCAGCATGATTGCAGATGTCAACATGCACACCACTTCTCTCCAACATGCCCTCACCCACACTAGTCTACCCTGGACCTTCTTTCTAGTGACAAATGATGAGATAAGGAGGGTTCCCCCGGTTTCAACACACCCTATGTCCAACAATGCTCCTGAGAGTGGAGCCCCAGAAGAATCTGATGTCCGCCCAGCATTTTGCTCAGAGGGGCCTGGCCAGACGCGGCCCTCCTTCCCGGCTTTGTGTCTGCCTCCTCTTTCCTATTTATCCAGGAAAACATTCATACAGCTGTTTGAAGATTTCTGTTTCACAAATGACAAGTGGCAACCTTACTACAGCTGCTTTACCTAATAGGGCAATGTGAACATCATTTCTCTAGAACCCATAGTGGGGTTAGGTGATAGCCATGCCTCAAGGTCCTCTATCCTCACCCTGAACATGAATACTCATTAACAATACTGTCGCTACCTGTTAGGTTCCTGCTGATAGGGCCCCATCCAGAGCTCAGACCCCAGGTCAGAGCAGGGGTGACACTGAGTGACCGGGACCTACCACCCGCAACAGAATCTCTTTAAGGGCCCAGGGCCTTCTAGTGTTTCCGTCAAATCCAGACACCCTCACTACCAGCTCATTTGGCACGGGGCCACTTTCAAGCACAGAGAGTTAGAGAGTAAGGCTGAAAGAAGAAATAATGTCAGCCAGCTATCTACACAGAACTCAGCTCTACCCTGTCAACTCCTGGGGGTCCATGGTGAGCCCAGGCTTGCTTTGTCCTGAGCTGGAGGATACATCTGCCTACACAGTACTCACTTGAACATATCCTCTGCCTGAGGAAAAAGAAAACTAACAATCAGGTTAAGGAACTAGTGCAAAGGAGCCTCATGATGCTGCTGCCCCAAGGGGACAGACATGGCTAATTCCAGGTGTTTACAGGAAGTCCAAGAGTAGATAGAAGATGAGTCTCCAGGAACTGATGGGCTGGGCAAGGGTCCAGTCGGCACCAACAGGGACCGCAGAAGCACCGGGGAACTTTCTGAGGTCAGATACATCTTAGATCTTGTGTGCATTCACTAAAACTATTTTTGTATGTAAAAAGTAAGTCTTTTATTGTATGTTAACAATACCTCACTCCTGGTGAGTTGGTGGAAACCAGGTAATCTTCCTAAGCAGGGGACAAAGTACCAGAGACACAGAGGGGAGCAGCCAGCACAGCCCATTTATTTTGACGTTGATCCTCAGCTGTCTGCCCTCTCACTGGCTTGGTTCTTAGGCCCCACACAGAGCATCCACACAGCTGCTAGAGCAGGAGTCCTGGTCCTACTGTTTCCCTGGTTAGACTTACCCCGTCCCAGTGTTCCTAGTTTCTAAACAGGAAAGCCCTGTTGAATCTCATCACTGAGCCATGGCCATTCCCTCTAGCTGGTGTTGTTTTCCTGATCTAGGTAGAACTCTTTGTCTGTTTAAATCCTAAAGGGACCTCTCAACTAACGTCAAGTGGCACCCATCTCTCCCTCTCCTTATCTCTTTCTACAGAGCATTATAATCGACTGATCTTAATTATTGATCACCTCCCCCATATTACCACCAGCACAAACCTTAAAGCTTGGCTATGCGGTATTATTGTCACCAGCATAGGTAGCGAACAGATGTGGGAAAAGGGGCCAGACTCAGAGAAGATCTGTCCTAAATGTTACAAATACACATAGAATCTAAAGAATTACCATGTACCATAAGGAATATAAGCTATTTCCTTAAGAATTATTAATATATGTTGAAATTACATTTGATAGGTTAAATAAAACATATTTAAATATTCAGTGTTGTACTTTTTAAAATTGTTTTGTTTTGTTTTGCTTTGTTTTTCCAACAGGATCTCACTATGTAGCCCTGGCTTGCCGGGAACTACAGATGCAGACCAAGCTGGCCTTGAAGTAACAGAGATCCACCTGCTTCTACCGTGTAAGTGTTGGAATTAAAAACATGAGACATCACATCCAGCCTTTCACATCAGTAATTTTTAACCTGTCTATTAGAAAGCTTAATAGACATATGGGTTCATGTTAATCGCTACTGGGCAGCCTGCAATGTCTGTCCAGCCACCTGGGCTGTCCCTTGTCCCTAGTGTGGCCTGGCTCAGGAAGATTCCTGGAGTGGTTTCTTACAGATACTGAGTAGCTACACAATGCCATACTCTTCCCCATTCTCCACTCCCTCGGGGTCAATTCATCTTTTTTTTTTTTTTTTGACAAGGAAGTTTCTTAGGACAGGGCCTAAAATAACAGCCCTGTTCAGAGCATTTCCAGAGAGTGACCCAGCAACTCACAGATCAAGGCTGAACTCTGAAGACCCAGGAAGTTAAAGATTGCTTGCCCTCTTTACCTTTCTGGAGGAACAGAGTTCAGACATCACGGACATTTTAGGGTTCAGAGAGCAATGGCTTCTCTGTTGAAACCAGACTTTTAACAAACTGGGAACCTAGAGTGAAAGGGCAAGCTGAGGAAGAGGGCCCTGGAGAAGAGGAACTGGGAAAAACAGAGAGCTAAGAGCTGAAGAAGTAAGGCAGAGGCAGGAAGGGCGCGGCTGAGTGGGGGAGGGGAGGGGCAGCAGAAGTTGGCCAGCTCTAGAGGCGGGATCCGCCTCCGCTGGGCAAGAAGAGACTAGAAGTCGGGTGGGACTGAAGAAGAGGGCGGGATGGTGCGGAGGAGGCGGGGCCCGGAGTAGGGAGAAGGGGCGGGACGGAAGGAGAGGGGAGGGCGGCAGCCGGAAAAGGAGGAGCCGGGAGAGGAGGGCTGGTCCCAAGTCTCAATTTGGTAAAAGCCGCCCGGTGTCAGCATCTTCAGTTCTGCCGCAACTCCGAGTGCTGTTGGAGCTCCATCCTTTCGTCCCAGCCAACCATGGCCAGCTCGCTGCGCGTCCCGCTGCTCCTGCTGGCCCTCCTGGCCGTGGCCTCGGCCACCGCCCCCAAGCAAGGTCGGCGCCTGTTGGGAGGCCTGCAGGAGGCCGATGTCCACGAAGAGGGCGTGCAGCGAGCTCTGGACTTCGCCATCAGCGAGTACAACAAGGGCAGCAACGACGCGTACCACAGCCGCGCCATACAGGTGGTGAGAGCCCGTAAGCAGGTGCGTGTCCCCGCCGTCCCCCTGCACTCGGGCCGCTCCTAACTAGGGAAAGGGAGGCTGCCAGACTGGATGGATTATAGCGCGTGCTGGGAGAGTCTATGGACCCTATGGAGACCAGCAAACTAAGTGAGATTTTGAGTGAAGGAACCGAGTGTCTGTTTGGTATGTAGAGAATGCCCTTGTTTTCAGGAAGTGTTTATTCTGAACGCATTCACAAAAAGAAATGCACATAAACACACACACTCAGGTACACGTGCGCCTGAGTAGAGCAGGGACAAACGTGGCCAAGTGTTTACTGGAGGGACGGGATAAAATCTGCGCGTCTGTCAGAATAAGAAGTTTAAGGAAGGGCGCTTACTCAGAGAGGGCAGCTGTCAAGCCTACTTATCCTTCTCCCAGGTCATTAGTACTTGACACTAACCCTAGGCGGCTGGTGGCGCCTAGCTCAGCGCTGGAGGCTCTGACCTACATCTTTGGTGCCTCTGCTCAGCACCAAAGTGAACTTTTGGAAATAGAGCTTGGGGGGCGCCCCTAGCCAGGGCGCGTTTCGCGTCTGCAGGGCCAACGCCAGTGCTTCTCACGGGACGCTGTAGCCATTTTAGCTTGGACGTGAGTGTTTTGATTATCCACATTTCTCGGAAGAGGCCCCGTCCTTAAGGGACACATGACTGTGTAGATTGGTGCAGGGTCTCTTGGCCATAATGTTGATGCGGGTCACTAGGCAAGCCCCCTCTTGGGTCTTCTCAGAAGGTGCCATCTGGCTTTTCTGGGGACCCTTGCTTCCCTCTACTTATGGCCCTGGAAAATTTTTGGGAGCAGCCTCAGGAATTGGTAATTGCCCCCAAGACAGCAATCTTAGCCAATAGCCGTAGACTTAGATTCTGACAGAGGAGCCAGCATCAAGGACCACTAGCCCCAAGGTTGACCCAAAAGAGGGCCAGGTTTTAGACCACAAAGGGTTGTACCTCATGTGCAGAGCTCATTTCTGCCTTCTCTTGAAAACATAAACAAGTTAAATCCTGCTCCATTTCTCCTGCTGCTGTGACCAACCTCCAGAAAAGTCATGCACTTCCCAGCTGTCATGGTCCTTGATGGCCAGTGCACCTCTCAGTTGTGGCACTAGATGGAGCAAAGCATAGGAAGTTGCAGGTTATTTGGTCTGTGGGTCTCAGTTAACTGGTGGGAAAACCAGGACCCCTAGAAATCAAGGTCCCACAGGGCAATATCCAGAGCCCTGCCCCCCCCCCCAGGTCCTTCAGTCTGTGCTTCACATTTCTGACAAGTTGGTCTGGGGTGCCCTGTACAGGGAGAGGGCTAAGTTCTATTCTTAAATTGCAAATGACAGGACACACTTGAGGAAATTCTCCCTGGACAATCTCACTGAAGGAGGAAGCATTTAAGGGCAGTCTTTCCTCTGGTTTGAAACATCCCTGCGTGTGAAGCGTCCCACGTCCTCTGGTCCCTGGGAGGAGGGAGCCTGGGTAAATAAAAGGAATGGGTTCTCTCTAGGTTCCGTAACTGTGAACAGGGAAGGTCTGGCTTTCCTCCAGTGGTTCAGTGTCTCAGCCTGAGGAACCACAGTCAGCGGGTTGGAGCTAATCCCATACTACAGCCCAGAGCCTTTGCTTATGACCCACACAACCTGGGACTTCTAGAACACCCTACCTGTCTCCCCAGACCCTGTCCTTTCCTTCCTGACTCGCTGAAGGGTTTGTTAGTCCCAGCTTCTGCCTTTTGTGCCCAGCTTCTCCTCTTACTCAGCTACATATGACCCTTTGTCAGGGTTGCTCAGAATAAAAGAATTACCTGCAGGGCCTGAGACCACTTGTCTGGAAGAGTTGACTTGTGTTCTCTGTGAGTGAGAGTTCTGGCCTCTCAGCAATGCAGGCATAAGCCGTAGGTAAACACTTTAGTTCTGTGATGTGAGGTGACTGCTTATAAGTGACTTGACGGGACTGTTGTCTTCTCGCTGCAGATCGTGGCTGGAGTAAACTACTATTTGGATGTGGAGGTAGGCCGAACCACATGTACCAAGTCCCAGCCAAACTTGGCTGACTGTCCTTTCCATGACCAGCCCCATCTGATGAGGGTATGTATCTGATATGGGCCTAAGAGCAATCACAAAGGGGTTGATGAATGCGATTTGGGGTGGGAATGGGTATATTTGGAGAGTCTGTGCTCGCAAATGGAGAAGCGCATGTGTAGGGAGTAATGATTTGTGAGTGACTACAGGTGGATGTTCAGCACATGTCTGATCCTGTCAATACAGACCTGCGCCCATGTAGGGTTAGGGGAGGGATGTATGTCCACATGATTAATAATTACTGAATGAATTTATCCTGGGAATTGGGGTGCTAAGGGGACAATTATCCCTACTGGACTGGAGGCAGCTACACGGATTCTTACTAGCGAGAAAGGCTCTACTTAATCCTAACAGAGGGCTCCCACACCTTACACAGGCTACTCCTTAACATGCTGTGCTGGAGCCAAAGAAGATGAACAGACCCTGCTGAGTGTCCTGGGACTCAGGAAGGGGGAAGTGTTTCACTTCCAGCGTTGCACACCTGCTTCATCATCCTGGGATGAGTACTTCTCTTTTTAGCTGCATCATCGTGCTGATTGTTCCTCTCTGTTCCCTTTTGCAGAAGGCGCTCTGCACCTTCCAGATCTATTCCGTGCCCTGGCAAGGCACACACTCCCTGACAAAATCCAGCTGCAAAGATGCCTAAGGGTTGAGTCCAGTGATGCAGACTACTCCTTCCCTGTCCTCCGTCCCTGTAGTGTCCCATCCCTTGGAAGGGTGCTTCAGCTCTGGAAGACATCTCCAGTGTGTCAGCACCAGGAGACGGTAGAGAAGCTGCTGCAGACAGGTTCTGCACATCTGAACAGCTGTCCCCTGGTTCCACTCCTCTCCTTGAAGCACCTCTCATGCCTTGCTCAATAAAAATAAATAAATAATGATTTCCTTTGGCTCCTTCTGAGTTGCTTCTGTCTGTCTCAGGATATGCAGCAAGGAAAGAGAAAATAGGAGCTGAAGGCTTACATCCACATGCATATCAGGATGAGCCCTTCACAAGTGCCAGGAGTCACCTAAGCTGCCACATCAAAGCTTTGCCTCTGCCTTTGGAAGGGAGTCAGACAGTGGGGCCGGTGGAAGGTACCATAGCTGGGCCCAACCTCATCAGCTTCTGCAGAGGTGACCTGATGGAGGGAACTGCTCTCACTAAGAGACTCTGTGCATGATGAGTCCATCTACTCTGTACACAGTAGAAACTGTGTGTGTGTGTGTGTGTGTGTGTGTGTGTGTGTGTGTGTGTGTGT
>CABHPP010119592.1:27879-53953 GCA_902168425.1 Peromyscus attwateri
TCTCTCTCTCTCTCTCTCTCTCTCTCTCTCTCTCTCTCTCTCTCTCCCTTTCATATTGAATCCAGGACTTATTATAAGCTAGGCAGTCATCTACCACTGACCTACACTGCTTGCCTAAATTCTACCTCTTATTAAATATGGATTTAATTTCAGCATTAGCTTTGGCAGGGACAAGCCATATTCAAACCATTTCAGAATCAGAAGCTAACAAAAGTGAGCTGCTCCATAAACAATCCAGAAAAGTAAGCTCTACATCTGAGGGTGGGCATCCATCTCCCATAGATGCCTCCCTCCCAACACACACATTCAGACTCCACATGGAACACACATGCACACACACACACACACACACACACACACACACACACACATACAGCAATAAAACAAAACAACTCCTAATGACATATTGTTATATCCAGAAATCAGTGCATGGCTCAACCCTCACCAGAGAAGCTTCTTCTTGCAGTAGATGGTAGATGGTGATTAACACAAAAAGTCACAACTGGACAATGTACACTCATCCCAAAGTGGGATGTCATTATCACACCTGCCCCCTCCCAGCTCACAGATCTATGCAGGAGAGGAGGCAGAAGGATTGTAAGGGCCAGACATGGTAGACGACCCAAGGAAACTGTTTTCTAGACACAATAGAGCTGGTGTACTTATGAACTTACAGACACTATCACAATATGCATAAGACCTGCATAAGTTCAAAACAGACAATACTCCAGCATGGGGAAGGGGAAGTGGACACCAAGTTCCAATACCAACTGAGAAGCTTTCTGCAAATGATAGTTGCTTCGAGAAGGAAAACAAGTTTTCTTCAATGGAATGACACTGGGCGTATCAACCACATTCTAAGACAGGCCTTGTGCTCAGGAGCAGTTGGCCAACATGAAACAGACTCCATGAAGTGTGTGTGTTTTTGTGGTTTTTGTTGTAGTTTGTTTGTTTTAGAGAGAAAGAACATTAACTTGGGTGGGTAGGGAGACAGGGAGAATTGGTGATGAGCTGTGGGAGTGGAAATAATATCAAAATACATTGTATGATATATTCTTAAAACTTACTTTAAAAAATAAGTGAAAAAAGAAAAAGTATTTAGAAGAAAATTTGGAGAACAAAGAAAAGGATTTTCTAATGCGATATTTTTTAAAAGCTCTAAACAAATTATTGAAGTGTTGAACTGTATTTGATCTGTGAGTCTGCCCAGAAAGAAACATCATTAGCACAGTGGTCCCTAATAAAGCTAAAAAGGGAGGTCATCCACATCCTTAAAGCTCCCCTGTGCCTGCCCTGAAGAAACACAGGCATGCACATGGATAGTGGGCCAGGGTGCTCTGCATTTAACTCTAAGAAGAAAGGAGTAGAATCCAGGCAGCAGGGAATGAGGCAAACGGCTAATCTGCTAAGATGAGGTACTAGGGAACAAGCAGAGTAAGGATAATGAAGGAGTTCTAGCTACAGATGCCAGCACGGTGACTCAGTCATGAGTAGAGTAAAGCATCCAAGCTATAAGAAATTCAGCATGATCATTTATGTAAATGTTAAAGGCATAAAACTTAATTATGAACACCCTAAGTATTACTTATCTCCAATGCTTGAGACCAAAAGTCTTTTGGATTTGGGGCTATTGTGGATTTTGGAAAATTTATAAGCACTAAGGTATCTTAGATATGGAATCTGTAACCTAGGTCACAGTAAAGAAACCACCAAAATGGTTACTCCATGATTTGAGGGGAAGGATTTTTTTTTTGGGTAAATAAGAAAGAGAGAACATCTAGAGGCAGCTGGAAGTGTCCAGAGTAAAGAGAAAAAAAGCTGACTGGACATGGTCAGGGCTAGCTGAGAAAAAAGTGAGAAAAGTAAGAGAGAGAATAGTGGGGATGGGTCAGAGGCAGAACTTATCACAATAAGGGAGCAGGAAATGAGCTGTAATCTGGAACAGTCTAGGAGCTAGCATAGTACAGGAGGAGTGGAGAAGGTGAGAAGGGCCAAGAGGCTAGTGTGGACTTTGGGATGCATAACAAGTACATGTGAAGAGGGACCAGAGGAATCTGGAGGCTAGCATTGTTTTTGATACACATGCCAATAGGGAGCCAGATGCTTCATCTACCAGACGAAGGAGAGATAGGGAAGTATCTCTTCCTAGCAAACAGAAACCTAGAAACAGAAACAACCTGAGGAATGCTGCAATTCTTCTGTTTTTCCTGGCAATGTCCAGTCTGAGCTGAACCCAGGCTGCCATCTTGGACATAGTCAGTGGGCCTGTCCTTCTGGGTGCTTGGGGATTTCCTTCAGACCTAACAGAAACCATGTCTAAAAATGAAAATCATTTATACTTCATAAATACTTAATATTCATTCCCCAAGAGTAACTTGATATCAAATACTAGTGCCCTTGCATTTTGGCCATGGCTATCACATGAGTCAGAGCTGGAATTTTCCACCGTGGCATTATAATGACACTAAAAGTTTCAGGTTTTGAAAAATTGCAGACTTTAGATTTTCAGATACCTTATGCTGCCTGTCTGAAACATTGGTTGACTGTCTCAAGGCTTCAGGAAACTGATGGATGTGGAGTGCTTAGCCACAGTGCCTGGCAGAGAAGTAAGGCCTAAGGGAGATGCTTCTTTTGGATCTCTGCCTAGAAACATCATCAGCACAGTGGTCCCTAACAAAGCTAAACTAGAGATGTCTTTACCCTCTTTGCCTGGGAATAAGACACTATTCCTAGGCTGGATGAGGCCTCTGTAATTTGGATTTTCTATTATACTGAAACCTATATTTTATCTAGAAATGTGGCGCTGTAACACTTTGGAATTGTTTGTTTAAAACAGAGGTTTGGGGTTGTTGTTATTTAGTACCCAAGTGCTGAGAAAAGAAAACCATATTCAGCATAAAGAGAGAATTTGGTCTGGCAATGCTTCGTGATCCACACAGTAAACACTGGCCTGTGTACAGGAAGGCCAGCAGACTTTTGACTTCTGGAAGGGAGGAAAAGACATTTTATCCTTTTGTGCAGTACTAGAGATTGAATTCAGGGACTTGGGCTGATGCCCACAGCAAGCAACCGACCATGGAGCTACACCCTTGGCCCTTAGTTCTTTGAGACAGAGTCTTCCTATGAAGCTTAGGCTACACCCTTAGGCCTTAGTTCTTTGAGACAGAGTCTTCCTATGAAGCTTAGGCTGGCTTTGAGCTCCCAAATCTTCTGCCTCGTCCTCCTGAATGCTGGGATTGCAAGTGCATGCCACCACTCGGCAAATGTCATTTTTGTAGAAATCTATAAGCAACAACAAACACATTTAAAAGGGGAACATGTTTATATCTGAAAATAGCTTTTACTCTCTCTTCCTTCTAACTCTTCTCCTCCTCAAATCCACCTTGTCCACACAGAGCCAAAGTTAAATAGAAATCTTGGTTTCTGTGTAAACAAACACCCAAAAGATGGAATTGTCAGTTCTGAGCAATTGGACAGAAAGGAACAGTGTCCCCAAAATGCATCACTCCTCCACTCAGAAGGGAGCTGAGGCATGGACACCCCATTTACAAGTCAGATGTGAGGAAAACGTGGCAGGGGAGTAGGAATGGGATCTTCAGGACTTTTGATTTGTCTGTATAATGACTGGTCCCCAGCTGAGGGTTCACATGCCTTTGACTATGTAGTGTAACTCCCTCTTGCCATCATTACATGCAACCATTACAAAAAAAAGGGGGGGGGGGAAATGTGGTGGTATTGTGTTCCCCGAAATATTGTGCACTCTAATAAACTTATCTGGGGTCAGAGACAAAACAGCCACAATATTAAACATAGAGGATAGGCAGTGGTATCACACGCCTTTAATCCTAGCACTCCAGAGGCAGAGATCTGCCTGGATCTCTGTGTGTTCAAGGATACAGCCAAGCATGGTGACTCACACCTTTAATCCCAGGAAGTAATGGCAGAAAGCAGAAAAGTATATAAGGCGTGAAAACCAGGAACTAGGCTGGTTAAGCTTTTAGGCTTTGAGCAGTACAGTTCAGCTGAGATTCATTCTGGATGAGGACTGAGAGACTTCCAGTCTGAGGAAACAGGATCAGCTGAGGAATTGGCGAGATGAGGAAGCTATGGCTTATTCTGCTTCTCTGATCTTCCAGCATTCACCGCAATAACTGGCCTCAGGTTTGATTTTATTAATAAGTACCTTTAAGATTTATGCTACACATTACCCTCTTTTTAGTTCAAATTTACTGGAAGTCTATGTAGGATTTATCGTTTAAACTATCAAAACTACGAACCACCTGAAGACTGAGGTAAGAAAGCCACAGATGGAAGAGCTGAGGCAAGGGTGTGGGTGAAGAAAACTCCAGAATCCTGGATCTGGGCCAGAGAGAAGGCTGAGTGGGTAAAAGTGCTTGCTGCACAAGCCTGGTGACCTGAGTTCAATTACTGGAACCCAAATTATTAGCTCCTCAAAGTTGTCCTCTATCCCCTACATAGACCACACACACACACACACACACACACACACACACACACACACACACACACGCAAATACAAATCAAAGAATCCTAGAATCCCAGAGCGTCTCTTGCATCTGTGTCAGAGACCCCTCTGCTCCAGACATATCTCTTTTCTTCTTTTACATTCATGGATGCTGCACGCCATCTTGTGTTTCAGCTTGTGGGAGACCCAGAGGGTCTATTTGATAGGGATTTGAGAATTCTCTAAGGGAAGGCAAAGCAGAAAGTACAAGGCCCTGAAGAAGTGGCCTGGAAGCCAAGCAGGCAATCCTGGGACCTAGCAGGACCCACAGAACCAGGAGCAGGTGTGGGAAAGCTGGAGTGGGATGCTAAGAGGATGAGGCAACACAAGCCAGGCTGGTAAGACTGGGCCAGGGATATGCTCTGAACCAGGCACTCTGCCATCCCACTGGAACCCATGAGAAGAGCATTTTCCTTCCTGGGATGGAGAGCTAGCATTCTTTTTTTTTTTTTAATTAAATGTCTTCATTTATTTTAGATACGGACCAGTTCCCCCTCTCTCCTCTCCTCCTGTTCCCCTCTCCCTCATCTCCCATCTACTCCCAACCCCATCCTCTCCTCCATCTCAGTTCAGAAAGGGACAGATGTCCCATGGGTGTCAACAAAGCATGGTACATCAAATTGAGGTAGGACCAAGCACCTCCCCCTGCATTGAGGCTGGGTAAGGCAACCCAGCATGGGGAATAGGTCCCCAAAAGCCAAGAGAGCTAGTGTTCTCTGAAGAGGTTCATACTTGGAAGTTGCACATAGCTACAAATGATGGTTAAAAATGCCCCGCTTCATAGAGAAGGTCTGGCAATTTGTTCTTTGTCATTGCTAATCCTTTTTGTTACTGATGCTTCCAAAAACAGAACCTTGGTTCTAGAAGTCCCGAGAAGGTACTGAAACTTTCCTATGACACCCATATGGAATATTCAGTGCCAGAAAAATACTGCCCACCCCAGAGGGAAAGTCAACACCTGCCAGGATATAACTTAGTGAGCCAGAACTCTTACAATGTGAGTCACAGGAGCTTTTGAAAAGAGGTGACGTTCTTTCTTTACTTATGTCTTGAGATACCCAAGTCCAGCCAAAGAAGGGAGGCCATCCCAGACCTCTTTTTTTTTTGTTTGTTTGTTTTTGTTTTTGTTTTTCGAGACAGGGTTTCTCTGTGTAGCTTTGTGCCTTTCCTGGAACTCGCTTTGTAGACCAGGCTGGCCTCGAACTCACAGAGATCTGCCTGCTTTTGCCTCCCGAGTCCTGGGATTAAAGGTGTGTGCCACCACCACCCGGCAATCCCAGACCTTTACAGATACAGCAAAATGTGTACACGTGCTAGTTAGAGTCAGAAGTACCCAGCACAGTCAGTCCCCAAGCATTACATGTAGATACAGGTGCAGGCTAACAGCAGCAATGTGGACATATGCTGGTTAGAATCAGAAGTACCTAACACAATCTCCAAGCATTACGTGTAGATACAGATGCAGGCTAAAGGCACACTTCTCCATGGGGACAAGGCCTCAGTCTTATTCAAAAGAGAGTGTGGTTCAGATATGCCAGTCCAATTTGCTGATAGGATTGGAGGCTGTGACCATCTCTCCAGAGCCCCACCTAGAAACCATACTTCCTGAGCTGTAATGATTCAGGCCACAAGAGGGCACCAATGGCCACCGAACAGGCACACCCCTTATCACCCTGATGCACTTCCGGTTCTCCCTGCCTTTTCAGATTCTCTAGTCCCCGTACTCTAGGTGCAAATGCCCACTCCTCTGTAGAACCCCATGAGGGGATCGCTCTGACATGACCAGTTAGGATGCCAGCAGAGCGCAGTGGGGCGGCACACCGCTGGGGCTAAGAAGCTGGACTTAAGGAGTGCACTCGAGGCTGGATTCCTCAACTCTGCACACCTTCAAGGTCAGCACCATCTTCCAGAGGCTGACACCAGAATGCCTGTTCCTGCTGTGAGATGATAGGTGCAATGCTGAGGAGCAGTGGAACATTCCTTGGGAACAACAAGCCCAGAGCAGAGACAACTGCCTTCCTCCGTGCGGCGCTGCAGCTCTAGAATAAATAGACATCAAATCAAGCGGCCTCAATTCTCCCTTATCAAAATGCTCATTCTTCCCACACATCTTTAATTTGTCTTTTCCTGAGTTATTGTCTCCTCTAGTGGCCTGTCCAGAAATTACCTTCCACTAAAACCTAGAGCCAGTAATAAATCTTTCAGCACCTGACTGTGGAACAACGGTGTGAAGGCTTGTCTGTCCACTGAGGCACGGGAAACAAGTGTGGCTAGACTCAGATCAGGGCCCCCTCTGCCTCCCGACTTGCTTGTTCTCCCCAAATCGCCTGTCAGGACCCTTTTGCTCCATCCAGGACAGGAGGTGAATGAACAGTTTTGAGTGGGGGAGGCAGTACCAAGTGTGGAAGGAACTCCTTTGTGATGATAGAGAGGAGACCCAGAGGGAAGAGTTTGGAGCCCAGGAAATGTACTTTAGGGTTAGACCTAAGTGAGTAGGGCTATAAGGACTAAGGTAGGAGGCAGAACCTGCAGCATACTGTGCCTAGCTGGGAAGATGGCTCCTCCTTGGGCAGTATTGCGGGTTCTCTTGGGTTTCCAAGCCCGGGGAGCTCACACATGGTGTTCTGAAAAGAATGAACCCTACGTTGATAAGCTGGTCAGTGACCCTGACATAGTGAAGTTTGCTTTGAGTACATTCAACAATCAGAACAAGGACGAGTATGCCTACAGAGTGGTTCACTACACTTGTTGTTTCCTGATGAAGCAGGCAGGACAGTTAAGTTAGTCTTGGTTAGACATCTGTAGTCTGTGGTTGAGTTACATATAATAAATCAGTCGGTTTTAGTGGTTAGAATGCTTTTTAACCTATACTTTCTTTTAAATTATGTCTATTTACATAAAAATTACTACTAACATTATGTTTTATGATAGTACTTAATTAACTAAAGAATAAACTTTAGGTAGGGCATGGTGGTATACAACTGTAGTTTTAGCAGTTTGGAAGCTGGGACAGGAGGATCTGGATTTTTACATCAAAAATAATAATAATTAATAATAATAATCACTTTAGAATAGGTACTTCTAGGGAGGTATTTCTACTGAGCAAAGAAAATATTTATACAAAAATTCCACAGACAGAGACTGAAAATATGTCAAAGACACATTTTAAAGTTTTTGCTAGTGTCTGTTTATTATGCACAATAATAGGCTTTTTGTGACAGTTGTTCATAAACGTATATAGTGCATTTTCATAGGATTCCCTTCCATTACTCTCTCTCTCCCTCTTGTCCCCCGCCCACACTTGCTTATTTCTTTCCTCTTCCCAACTCATACCTTTCTATTTGTCTATCTCTTTTCATTGTTGATCAAATGAGTTTAATTAATTAGAGTTACTTACAGGAACATGGCCGCCAGGTTTTATTTAGAGGCACATGGGCAACTTACAACGACGTTCAAATATTAAAGCAATAGGAGGTCTGGGGAGATGGCTCAGCCAGTAAAGTGTTTGCCGCACAAACGTGAGGACCAGAGTTTGGACCCCCATCACCCAGGCAAAAAGCCCGACTCTGGGATGCAGACCTGTAAATCCTGGTGCTGAGAAGGCAGAGACAGGAAGGTCTAGAGAGAGCACGTTTTTGACCAGCCTAATCTGAGCTTCAGTTTCAATAAGATATCCTGTGTCAAAAAGTAAAGAGAGGAGCTGCTGAGGAAAACTCCTGGTGTTGCTCTAGGCTCCACACACTCACATGCACACAAACAAGCAACTGGAAAACCTGAGAGAGTGGATGGGAGAGAAACAGAAGAGTAGACATTGAGGACTCGCCAACTGTCTTGTGGCCAGAGACAAGCTAACTATCCTGAGAGTGACCTACCAGCTCAGCTCCATATCTCAATTCCCTCCTACTCTGGGCCCCTGGCAGACTTCACTCAGCTCATTGATCACATCAAACCATCTTCTTCATCCTAAAATGCTCCCTGGTGATGGGATACCTACAGAATGTCCTCAAGATGTCAATACCCATCTCCTAATATCACCCTGTAATCATGTGTGAGGAATACTTTGTTCCTCCTTTCTCAGCAGAGGAAAAGCAGAAGGGTTTCAGCCCTGCACAGCGCTGAGGCCTCTGGGAATCTCTGCAGAGCACTAGCTGGCCCTGTTGTCTGAGCTTTTTGGGGCTGGAGTCTCACCTGTGAGCTATGGCTATGGTTTTGCTAGAGCCAGGGTTGGCCTTGGGGGAAGAAAGAATGAGAAAGAAAGGATGAAACTAGGGGAAGAATGAGGGAGAGAAAGTGGAAGGAAGCAGGAGGAAGATTTCAGAGCACATGCTATAAAAACTTATCCCTAAAGCCACCATTCCAATCCTGTGTGCTGATGCACAGTGACTGAAGTATTTTCTTGATGTAGGTTAGGTGACAATTGTGACAGCATAATGCAGATCTGGCTTCATCTCTTTGGATTGAGTGTGGTGATATATTGTGTATCAAATAAAACTTGCCTGAGGATCTGAGGACAGAGCAAGCCACTAGATTAAACATAGAAGCCAGGTAGTAGTGGCACACACCTTTAATCCTAGCACTCAGGAGGCAGAGATCCATCTGGATCTCTGTGAGTTCAAAGCCACCCACCTTTAATCCCAGTCTTGGGAGCCACACAACTTTAATCTCAACACTTGAGATCTCATGCCTTTGCTACCAGTATCTAGGAAGCACACACACCATTACTCCCAGCACTATGAAGGAAGTGAAATGGCTTGGCGGAGAAAGGTGTATAAGGCATGAGGAGACAGGAACTAGGCAGCTTTCAGCTGAGGACTCAGAGGCTTTCAGTGAGAGGATTCATGGAGATAGAATCTTGACTCCCTTTCAGTCTGAGGATTCGTGGAGTTGGTGAAGCGAGAAGTTTCTCTAGTGACTTGTTCCTTTGTGTCTCTGATCTTTCAATATTTACCCCAATATCTGGCTCCAGGTTTTTATTATAAGACCATTTAGATTTCATGCAACATCCAGCATCTAACTTTTGGGGTACAAACCCACAACCCTGGAATTAAGAGTCCCATGAGCAGAAACACAACCCTCCCAGAGCCTGCCCTCTAGAAATGCAGGTGTTGGTGAAAGCACTTATTGAGAGTGAAGCCTAGGCCCGACTTGGTAGAGCAGAATATGGAGACTTGAGGTAGATGATGTACTAGTGGTTTATGACTCAGCCTGTGGCTTCCCCTAGCAGACTTCCTCTACCAGACTGCCACCTTCTAACTCTTTAACTCTCCAATCTAGAGACCATCCCTTTAACTTTCACCTCCAGGAAAGAGATGCCAGGCCTTGGAGAAGCTCCAAACTTTGGAGACAGTTTGAGTCTCTCCCCATATTGACCACAGACATGATGAGGCCTATCTATGAACAGGCAGCAAGAAGAGTTTGCTCACTTCAGTCTTTTTCTGTCTTCAGTAAAAACTACCAGCAATATTCTTCATGAAGCTGAGGCTGAGAAGGACCATCTTTAAGAAATTTGAGGAAAGTCTAGACATCTGCCTCTTTCAGGACAATCTTGAACTGGAAAATGTAAGGCAGGACACCAGCATCCACCCTTTTCACAGATGTGGGTGCTGCCAGAGGATGGGGGGGTACAAGAGCAGGTGACAGAGCCATGCTTAGAGACTGAAGGAGGTACCCGTGGGAAACTTCCCAGAATTCCTTCCTAAGCCTTAATGGGGAAAGAGTCCCAAAAGGCAGGCAGCCTAGGTACAAGCTACAGAGACCTGGTCAACCTGTGCCCCCAAATCTGTCCACTCCCAATAGCAGCTGCCTGCTCCTTGAGTGTCATGACCTCATAAATCTCATGTCTTCTTTGGTCCTGAATCCTGGACCTGAGTAGCAACTGCTCATTGTTTGGTCATCATCCTCCTCCCCTGGAATCAGGGTAAAGAGCCTAGTGAATTCTGATGTTGTTAGAGATCCTTCACAGATACACAGCTCGAAAAGGGAGTGAGAGAAGGGGCCCTACTGTCTTCACTCCAGGAACTATGCCCTACAGAAGCTCCAGCATCTTTTCTGAGGGACAAGAAAAAGGGCAGCCTAATTCTTGGGACAATCCCCCAGGGCTAGTAGACCCCTATAAAGAATAATTAATAACTTAACTAATGACTTAAGTCTGACAGTAATCAACTCCTTCTGGGACAGACATCTCCTGCTATTCCTGGGAGCTTGCATCACACAGTGACAGTCCAGATGTTCTTCTAGGGGCCATTTATTGGGTAAGGACAAAAACACAAATACCTCTGGATCAAGAGGAAACCCAGATGCAGATAGCTCACCACTCAAGCAGAGTCTGAGTTAGTGGTTACACCTCTAGACCAAAGACCAAAGTCTTCCAACTGCTGGCCAAGAAAGGGATAAGGTTGGTTAGACATTGTCCTGACCATAAACCACAAGCTTCCTGAGCCTCCTCCATCCCCTGTCTCATTTTGATCGTTCCCTTAGATCTTCATCTACTCTTTCACCATCAGCATCCCACACTCAAAACAGTTCAAGATGTTGAAAATGACTTGTTCTATGGGACTTCTCTGACTGGGACCCACCCCAAGGATCTACCCACAGGCCTGCTCCTTTTTATGAAGATGCCTGTCACTCATAGGAAGCAGCAATTACTGGCTTAAGAAGCTCTGTGATTCTTGCAAAGTGTCTGGGGTTTCATGTCCTGGCATTTTAGAAAATTCTTTTTGTACAGATTCATCATATAGAATAGATCATTAAACGCCAGCATGTAATAACCTTTGTGGGCTGTGGGCATGAGGGTGGAAGCTAAGCACTTAAAGGAGTTATCTCAGCATTTTTATTTTTCATTTTTATAGATCTTAAGAGGTGTCCCAGATAGCATAACTAGATCCATCTGAGCTGTGGTCTTATGACATGACCCATGTGGCCAGAGATAAAACTATTGTTAGCATCTACCTCCACCAGGGCATCCCACGTACACCATGCAGAAAGGTAAGCCCCAAGCCCTTCTCAGCACAGATGGTCTTTGCTCTTTAGGAGATTTCCTCACACAGCTTTCTCCAGTTCTCTAAAGTTGATAGATGAAGGGAGGACTGTAGTCTCACTGTCCAGAAAGAGGTCTCCACACAAAAAAACAGCAGCAGAATCTTCTTGGCACCACTTAAAAATGAGGACAACCCTAGGAACTTCTGCCCTTGGAAAAGGAGCCACATCTCATAATCTTCAGGGGACACATTGTACTTAATATCTGAGTAACACTGATAAACCTGAGACCACTACATCCAATCTGGACCACTTGAGTAAGGGTCCAGCATGCATTCCAAAGAAGCTATAGAATTCTGACCTTTTGGAGTAGCTGATATCCTTGCCAACTATCTTCATGTTACCTTTGTTTCTTGGGAATCATAGGCTATGTGAAAACCGATGAAAGTGGCCGTGTTCCAATAAGACTGTTGAGAAGTGGTGACTGGTTTGGCCTTTGGCCATAGCTGTGCCTCTTTGCAAGTGCTGATCCCATCTAAAGCACCTGCACCTGAGACATGAAATAATATCTTCAGGGGAAGATGTAATCATTTCAATGGCAAATACAGCAGCTGTAGATGCCTTCCCTGGGTCTACACAGGTGCAAGCCCATCAGCAGCCAGGCATGGACAGAAGGACTCAGAGGTCCTACTCCTCACTGATGAACTATTAGGAGATGAAGGATAATTGCCTTTAGTTGTATACCTACTCATGACCTTATCAGACTCCAACAGATAGTTCCAACCCAATTGTCATACAAATGTCTCTGGTTAAACTAGATGGGTCACAAAACAAAATCAGAAGTCATGAATCTGGTAAAAAGATAGGGATGATGGAAAGGTGGAGGGTTGACAGGGATGAGAGGAAGAAAAGAACAAAGAAATCAGAATACATCAAACACATGTATAAAAATTTTCAAATAACAAAATCAATAAAAAGAAAAAATATTGTAATCTACTCTATCAACAAAATAAAAACCAGAAATTACCTCAATACATTCAATGAGCTTAAACCACCTTGAAAATAAAGCTTTTCAGAGATGTAAATAAACAAACAAACAAATAAATAAATAAATAAATAAATGCCTAGCACATAGTGCCATACCAATTCTAAATACTACAATTGCCTAGAACCTTCTTTTTTTAATTTATTTTATTTTATTTTACAATATAATTCAA
Organism: Peromyscus attwateri; assembly: GCA_902168425.1. Classification (NCBI taxonomy): domain Eukaryota; kingdom Metazoa; phylum Chordata; class Mammalia; order Rodentia; family Cricetidae; genus Peromyscus; species Peromyscus attwateri. The sequence continues at coordinate 40,597 of CABHPP010119592.1, forward strand.
CTTTACATATCAGCCATAGATTCCCCCATTCTCCCCCCCCCCCCCAAACCCCCCCCCCCCGTCCACCCCCCATTTCCATCTCCTCCAGGGCAAAGACTCCCCCGAGGATTGAGATCAACCTGGTGGACTCAGTCCAGGCAGGTCTAGTCCCCTCCTCCCAGGCTGAGTCAAGCGTCTCTGCTAAGCCCCAGGTTTCAAACAGCCAATTCATGCACTGAGCACAGGACCCGGTCCAACTGCCTTGATGCCTCCCAAACAGATCAAGCCAATCAACTGTCTCACCCATTCAGAGGCCCTGATCCAGTTGGGGGCCCCTCAGCCATCAATTCACAGTTCATGTCTATTACACCCTAAGACAAACACTTAGGCCCACTTAACACATAGTGGACATATAATCAAATACTTAGTCATTGCAAATTCAGTATATCTTCAGCTTTCTTCCCCTTTCAGTCTGTAAAATCTTGCTGGTCATGATGATTATGTTAGCTAGTTTTTTTGTTAACTTGATAGAAGCTAGAGTCATTTGAAATGAGGGAAACTTGGTTGAGAAAATGCTTCCATAAGGTCCATCTGTATGGCATTTTTTAAATTAATGATTGATTGGAGAGGACTCAACCCATTGTGAATGATGCCATCACTGGACTGGTGGTCCTGGGTTTTATAAGAAAGCATGATGATCAAGCCAATAAGCAGCACTCCTCCACGGCCTCTACAACAGCTCCTCTTTCTGGTTCCTTCCCTGTTTGAGTTCCTGCCTTGGCAGGAACTTTAATGGACTGTGACATCGGATATGTAAGCCAAATAAACCATTTCCTCTCCAAGTTGCTTTTGGTCATGACATTTCATCATAGCAATAGCAACCCTAATAAAGACAATGCTGGACTTTTTGTTATGCATAATGTTCAGTAACAAATGCATTTGTTATTGAACATTACCTGATGCATATACATATATTCTTCCTCGCCCAAATAAAGGCTATGCATTTATTTTTGTCTACAAGTTTTCTTTGTCTTAGTTTTTGTCAGTTTTGAATTCTCTTGCAGGAATTATTTTAGTAACAGAATTGCCCAGGACTACCAAGAGTCAGGAAGCCCTGAACTGAAACAGTGCATCACTGGTAATTATAGTGAGAACTGGCAATGAGCTGGCATTTGAGCAAGTCCCAGAGCCACCCAGAGGGCTCTTATGAAGGTCTTGGCAACCATGATCAAGAGTTACCTAAGCCACAACATCCTCATGTCAATAGCACATCCTGTTGAAACACAGCCACTCTTCCTTGATCACAGTCTGTAACTGCATTCTACATATGAGGTCAGCTTAGGGAGATGAGAGGGACATCAAACGTTGACAAACTTTGCTAAGCCATGGTCTGAAGTGGGGCTGGGTCACTAGTTCACTAGTTGTTGGAAAGTACCACAGTTCATACTGCAAGTAGACATGGACTCTGTGCTGTGGGGGTCTAAAGCCTTTCTGGGCTTATCTTGCATATTCTTATGTCTGGGTGATCATAGATGCTTGATAGTACTAGATCTTGCTGCTGAGGCCTGTTGTCCTTGGTGCTGCCTTGGATACTCTCAAAGTTCCTGTGGCTGTAGAAAGCTTTTTCTTCATCACAGAACCACAAAGACCCTAAGCAACTGGTAACAGTACAGGAATCGTGTTGTTAGGGCTAGAGAGGTGGCTCAGTGGTTAAGAGCACTGGCTACTCCTCTAGAGGGCCTGGGTTCTATTCCCAACACCCAAATGGTGTCTCACAATCATTTGTAACTCTAGTCCCATGGGATCCAAAGCCCTTTTCTGGCTTGCCCAGGCACCAGGCACACAGAATGTTATACAGATATACATGCAGGTAAAACCCATACACGTAAAAATAAATGTAGCAAAACAAAAACAACAATAAAGGAACATGTTGTCCTTGAGCCCTATGTGGTGTTCTGTTGACTTGAGGTCCTGGTAATGGTGAGGAGTTCACTGGCTATGACTGAAGATGTTTTGGTGACACAGCTGGACTGGTGGAGCACTATCTCTGTCTCACAGATGATGGAGATACACAACGATTAGCCAGCTTGTTGTTGCTTTGACACAATAACTAAGCAAGTCAACTTAAAAGAGAAAAAATTATTTGATCTTAGAGTTTTGAAGGTTTGGGTCCACAGTTTGTTATTTTGGTATTTGTGGGGTTTTGATAAGGTAGTACATCACAGTACTTGTGTCTAAACAGGAGCTTGTGTCTAAACAATGCCTCTAAATGCAAAGGAAGTTAGGACACAAAAAGAAAACAAAAGGTTGATGCCCAGATAGCTCTTAAAAGTAAGTATTCCCATGACCTAGCTTTCATCAGTAGGTTCCACCTCTTAAAGGTTCTATCACCTCCTCACCTAAGCCTGGGATGAGCAAGGTAGAACAGGTGATGGTCTGGATACTGACCTGAAGAGCTGGGCCTAGTCCATGTCCATAGGGTCATTATGGAATCAAACCCGCTGACATGGTTGGACAATGGAATCTACTAGGATAGGCCCAACCCCTATCTGCTAGAACATGATTGGACCCATGATTCTGGTTCTTCTGGGGCCAGGGTAAATCTTAGATCATGAGCAACAGCCTAGAAATTGAGACATGTTTGTAACCCAGAGCACTAGGGCCAACCTGGTTGACATGATTGGCCAGATTCTCCATAGACTCTATAGCCAATAAAACCATCCTTACTCGGGGTGGAGTTAGAGTTCCAGACTGTGGGCCAGCTTGGTACTAAGGTTGGTGTGCAGTATATCCTGGCTGTACTGGGGAGTCACCAAGACAAATCTAGTATTGGTATCCAAAACAGACTCTAGTCTTTTTTTTTAATCACTGGAGAGAATGTCTGTTTCCTGAACATGGGGACAGTTGAAAAAGGTGATGTAAAGCTGTCCTTCCTGGTCAGTGTGTCTCCTTTTATTTCTGTGTTTACCCTAGGTACTGAAATCTCACTTGATTTTTGAGTTTGTGAGGATATGTTCATTTGCACATACTTGCTCAAATTGAGGTTTATATAGATCAATACTATCAAGTCCTCTCCTACCAGCTAGCTGATATCATGCAGATTATTTCAAGATTTATTTTATTTTTAATGATGTGTATAGGGGGTATGTGCAGATGTGGGTACAGGTGCCCACAGAGTCCAGAAGAGGGCCCTGGCTCCAACCCACAGCGCAATGATTTTTAGTAAGCATTTAAATGACCTTGTTACTAATCTTGGCAACTGAGTTGTTCAAATTCTATATTCTTAACTATTTTATGAACACCTTGATGGATTAAGAAATTAAGGAATCAGCAATTCTTTAGCAAATCTAAACCCCACTGATTCCTTTTGTCACCAGGGAAGCATGAAAGTCACTCTCTGGAGATCAGAGGCTGCACACATGTGCTGGGGTAAGAGAGGCAGAAGCTCTGCCTGGGCCCTATCTTGGATATTTGATACCCTGGGGGACCACAGCCATTGTGCTTCTGGACTGTGTGACAACAATTCTCATACATCTTACTTATTTATGTCTCCTGTGTGCCCCCCCCCCATCTCAGGAACTTCAAGGTGAGGGGAGTGTCTTAGAAACTCAAACTGTCCCCACCACCAGCCCATGGCTCTTCCTCTAAAGACATACATGACAAGTGTTCAGAAATGCAATATTTAATGAGCTATTCTAAACGATGAAACAAGAGCAATATGAATTTTTCCTGGTTATTATCCACATACCCAGGCTTGACACGACACAATGTTGCAAAACAAGGAACATGAGCGCATAGAGACCCTGCCAAGGGTGACCACTTCATGGATGCAGAGAGAAGTACAGGGCCAGTCCATGGATGACTCCAGTCAGAGGAATTATGAGCACTCATGCTTGTAGAGCTTGAATTCTGTCGCCCAGGAAAAGGTACCAATACGGAACAGGCAGGTGTAGGTCTGAGGGAAAAGAGTAAGAGAGGACGGTGAAAGGAGAAGGTGAAGGAAGTTTGTGGCTTGTGCTCCAAATTTCACCTTTTCTCTTCCATAGACCAATAGGTAGTAGAAGGAGACAAGGACCTTCAGACATGACTACCCAGTGAACCCTGGGCAAGTCTTGAGCTGTGTCTTGATTCGAAGCTTTGAGGTAACCCAGGGTACCTGTTTCAACCCCACGCTCAGCAGACAGGACCTCTAGAGGAATATTTAGGATATCCTTGTGTGATTCACATACCTAACAGTGAGGGTAGAAAGCACCCTGTCAGGATTACCCACTGTGGCAGTTAGTTTTAACTGTCAACCTAATACAATCGAGGATCAGCTGGGAAGAGCATTTCAGTTAGAGATGAGCCAGATCAGGTTGTTGGCCTGTGAGAATGTCAGTGGGGGATTGTCTTGATTGCATTCATTACAGGAAGACCCAGCCGACTGTGGGTGGCACCATTCCCTGGGTTTGGAACCTGAACTGTATTAGAGTGGGAAAAGTCCTAGAAACTTGCATACACTCATTTTTCTCTACTTGTGACTATGGGTGCGGCATGACTAGCTGACCCAGTTCCTACTGCCTCACCCCTGTCCCTATAGCACCCACAGCTGTAAAAACTATGGAGGCTGATGTCCTGCCTTACATTATTTGGACTGTTGCCGTCCTGAAAGGGGCAAGTGTCAAGGCCATCCTCAAATTTCTTGCATATGGTTCTACGCAGCTGAAGCTTCATGGAGAAAACAGCTGGAAAAACCACCTGCAGACAGAAAAAGATGAAAGTAAACAGACCCTTCTTGCTTCTTAAGGAGCTCTGCAACTGTGCTCAGTGTGTGAAGAGATCCAGATTCTCTTCCATTTGGACTTCTTCAAGGCCTGGCGTCAGCTCTATGAAGACAGAAGCCAGGGAAGTCGTCTCTAGATTAGAGAGTTAAGAACCAAGAGTGGGGACCTGCTGGAAAGCAGGGAAGGCAAGGCTGAGTCCACTCTCTCCAGTCCCTGTAGCCCACATTTGGCCATAGGAAAACGCAGACATCACCCTCAGCAGACCTGAGCCTACACCGCATTCCCAGAGAACACAGGACATGTTCTGGGAGGGAGGTGGCTCTATCAGTGTTTGCGGGAAAGTCAGCCCTAAGACATGGAGCCAGATCTCCAGATACTTCCTCAACTGGGCTACAAGCAAAACAACTGAAGTACAAGCACAGCCCAGAGGGTGTTTCAGAAGAGACCTTGTTCCTTTTACAGTGTGTGCTTCTGAAAATCAGCTGGGTGCTGTGCAGGGATCTCAGAGGCCTCAGCACTAGGCAGGGAAGGAGGAACTGAGTGCCCCTCCCCAATGACCAGAAGTTCGACATTGGAGATGAGCATTACTATACTGACTACATTCTGCAGGGGCATTATAGGATGATGAAGAGGGTCTGATGTGGTCAGTGGGGTGGAGTGGGGCAGCCGGAGGCCCAAGGCAGAAGGGAATTGAGAGGAGGAGCTGTCTGCTGCTCTCAAGAGAGATAGTGGCCTCTCTCTATGCTCCATGAATCCTCAGCATCTTTTCTGTTTATCTTTGTTTTACTGTATCCATTTTTACCAATTACTATTTTATTTTGTTTGTTTTAAACTTTGTGTCTGACATATTTTTCAGCTTCATCTATTGGCACCTTTTCGTGTGTGAATCTTTTACTTGCTACATGGTTTTATCTGCTTAGAAATGTCTGTTCTGGGGCCAGTGAGATGGCTCATCAGGTGAAGGCACTTGCCACCAAGCCTGGTAGCCTAAGCTCGATATCCAGTATCTACATGGTGGAAGAAGAGAACTGCCTCGCCAACTGGGTCTCTGATCTCTGCGTGTGCCAACACACACACACACACACACACACACACACACACACACACACACGCTCACACACATACACACACACTGAGTGAATGAATGAATGAATGAATAAAATATAATAAAAAAATCTTAAAAAGAAATGCTCACTCTAAAATTACTCATTTAAAATGTTTCAAAGCAGTAAGAATGACATATGTATGTTGTATGTGGATAGAAAATGATCTAATTTTAAAAGAACTTGTAAGGAAACTGAATGAATTAGGTTACGTGTAACTTGCAAGAGAGGTAGATTGCCCTCTCCTGTCCCTCACTGAGTAGCAGGTACATTCTGGCATGACAGATGTGGAGGATGTGGTCACTTACCTTCTCCTGCCAGGAACTCAGGATATGTTCCAGCCTGAAGGCGTATTCATCCTGACTTTTCTGGTTGAATGTTTCCACAGCAAACTCCACTGTGGGAAGGAAGTAAATAGAGGTATCATTTTCCTCCGTGGCCTTTGAAATGGGAGTGATGAGGAACTGGAGGCTTAGGAAAAGTAGCAGCATGGCACGAGGCAGAGTTTTCCTTCCCTGGGGACAGGACATGGTACCAGAACTCCACAACCACTGCTTTGCCCGTCTCAGTCTGTCAGCCCCGCAGGAGTTTATCAGGCACGACTCTAGTCCATAATCTCTTCAGCTCGGACACAGACTCCACCTTCTCAGTTGCCTCTCTGATTTATACCCTCTCCTATTCTTGCTTGCTCCAACAAAGGTTTTTATTTTTTTAATTTGTTTTTGTTTTTGTTTGTTTCTTTGTTTGTTTTTGAGACGAGGTTTCTCTGTGTGCCCTGACTGTCCTATGTGCCTATGACTGACTATGCAGACCAGGCTCGCCTTGAATTCAGAGATCTGCCTGCCTCTGCCTCCCGAGTGCTAGAATTAAAGGCATGTGCCACCACGCCCAGCCTCAACAAAGGTTTTTAAATCACCCCTAGTCCTGGAAAGAGTAACAGGACACCAAACAGAATGTGCTGGAGAGAATCAACCCATGGGGAAGATCATCCTCTTATGTGGGCCAGTCTCGTCTGCTCCTGATCTTCAATGAGACAGAGGAGCAGTCATCAGAACGTCATGCTAAATCGAAAACACAACCCCACACATGTTAGTGGAAGACAGTGAGCCAAGGAGCAACTGAGATGCAAAGAATCAGAGAGAAGAGTAAGCTTTGTGGCTGAGGAGGCACAGCTGCTAGAGGCTCATGGGACAGGCTCAAAGCCTGCCTGAGCACCACTGGTCTGGGGCCTATGGGATTAGGCTGAGAATGAAGACCACTGTCCCGAACTACTTCCTTGTTGCTTCATAGCTTTGCTCCAACTACTGGCAGAGCAGTTGGTGAAGTGGAGACAAAAGACAGGAGCTTCAGTGAGAGACCCTGTCACAAGGAAATAGGAGTGAGTGACAGAGAGATACCTGACATCGACTGTGGCCTCTGTGTGCATGTGCACAATCACTGCACAATCATACACACACACACACACACACACACACACACACACACACACACACACCATTTTTTGTTGCTGACCACGAATCTTCCAAACACCCCTAGTGAAAAGGCAATGAAATAGACATCCTCAACCATAGTAATGGTGCCTGATCACTTCTAGTGGGGAGGGCATCCGAGGAAGACAACAAAGATTGAAATTAGGAGAAATAGTTGGGAAGTTATAGTAACTTATAGTATGGTGCATGCCTGTAATCTCAGTACCATGGGAGAGGAGACAGAATTATGAGTTTATGGCTAGCCTGTGCAGTGTACTGAGACTCTGTTCTCAAAATAAACAAACAAACAAACAAAAAACCAGTAACAACAAAATCAAAGATGCAGGGAAATAAGTTACCATAGTTATCATCCCACATGTACCTACCAATGAGTTAGAATATAAAATAGAACCCATGATGATGCTACAGAGAACTGAGCAAGCCTCAGCCATGTTGGGAGAGTCTAATACATCCTTTATTTCTCAAACACTGAGAGCAAGAAGGCTGAGTAGGACAGAAGCCAGAGAGGCCTGAGCAGGTGCAGTCAGCTGACCTGTTTAAGTGGTTTTACAGACTGTGAATTACCCAACACAATGGGAATATAGAGTACTTTTTAATCTTTTGCAAAATAATACAAAACTTTTAACCATCCCCATGTTTTTAGTTCTTTGAATCTATCTATCTATCTATCTATCTATCTATCTATCTATCTATCTATATTTAGAAGTTTGGTGCTTCATGCTTTTCCCTTCTCATCCCTACCTTTCTCCTGGTCTAGGGCAGGGCTTGGAAGAAGAAAGCCCATAGGTGTACACAGAGCAGTTCTAAGGGGACCACCAAGGAGAGCTACCTGGGCTGAGCTCTATGTACATGGGGCCAAGAAGGCCTTTCTGTGCTCAGCTGAGGTGGGAGGGTTTATTCCATATTGCAGCATCATCTGTCCTTTCCTAACAAAGAGGCAACTCTAACCTTGAGTAGACAACTAGTCACAAGAGTCGGAAACTGTCCCACGCACCCACATGAACCTGTGTGTATTTCTTAGACCAGGACAAGGGACAAGGATAGGAGGCTACTCACTGGCTCAGACTAGCAAGCATCTGGTCAGAAATAGAAAAGCTTATCCTAAATCCAGCAGGAAGGAGGGGATGGTACAGAAGAAGCTAGTCACCCCCAAGCCTAGCAGAATGAGAAGAAGATGATGAGGGCATCAGAACCAGGAAAGGATGGAGCTCACTGGGTTCTAGGAGACCACATGGTGTACATGGCTGTGCTTAGGGCCTAGGGCTAAGGGCTGGGAGCAAGTACGGGACCCTTCAGGGGCAGTCCTGGAAACATTCCCAGGGAGTATGACTCATCCCAGTTCCTGGGCCTTTGATTGCCCATGAAGTCCCTTCTTCATTCATGGAACTCATTGCATAAACAATGCTCACAAAGCATTAGCTCTGCTTCCCTAAATGTCATCCATGCAAATGAGGTCAGGAATTAACATTCCCCCTGCTTCGGTCCCCCAACTTAATACCGACAACAGGCCATTAACAATTAATCGATTGGGTCCCTTCATTGTGTAATCCTTACTATGGTCATCCCTGCAATCAATGCCTCTGCCCAGCCCACCTCTACCCTCCCCACAGGCTGCATGCACCAGCCCATCTTGTCCTGCCTTATGGATCTTATCTGACAAGAGTCCCTCAGATCCAAGGTCCAGGCACCTGTTGATGTCGCAGTACCACATGCTGTCATGCTGTGTTGTCTCTCCAGAGTCAGAAGCTCAGCTAAGCACTCAGATCCACCCCAGAAGGGAAGGAGAGGCCTTGCAACTCCCTCTGCCTCCTCCAGTGTTCACCTCTCGTATCCCTGCACTGCTCCTCTGTTCCTGGTCTGCACGTTTTCTCTCTGTCACTTTGATTTCTGTCCCTTGAGCTTTGTTCTGGCCTCTGGCCTCTGATTTTTTCCTCCTCATCCTTTCAGTATTCTCAGCAATCATCTCTTTACTAGTGGACTCTCACGTGTCTCGGTAACAAGTTGTTTATATAAACTTTGCTGTCTTCACACACCTTTACGTTGAGTGACCCCATGCTAGGGCCACACACAGCCTTTGCCTGTCTCCTTCCTGGAAGTGGGGCCCATTTCCTCCCTGCTTTGCAATGGCTGTGCATGGTTCTTTCCTACCTTTGTCTTTTACTGTCAGATATTGTCAACTGTGTCCCAAGGGCCATTTCCAGGCCACCGTCTGCTCTGTAATGTGGTTTATTGCACTGCAATTACCCTCTTTTGCTTACACATTGCTCATAGCTATTCTCAAGACATAGGAGTAGTACTGAGTTATTGGGAAGGAGATCTTGTGACCTCCAAACACCACTTTGGTAAACAATAGTTTACCTTTTTAGTTTTTTCTTCCATAAATAGTGTGTGTAACACTGGTTCAGTTTTGATCAGTATAATCAGTATGTTGTTCAGTATGATCTTTGTAGCCTCTGATATATCAGAGTACCTCAGTTATTCATGGTAGCTGCATCCTCTGGGCATCTGTGAGCATGAGCATGCAGGCTCTTTCGTGTACCTTGCTCTCCACAGAAGGCAGACCTGGGAACATCTTGACTCATGTCTCTGCCTCTACCCAGAAGAGAGTGGTGTTCCACTGTTCAGAAAAAGAACTGTGTTCTTTCTTTACTAGTATCTCAGAAGATAGACTCTTTCTATGGTAAGAGAACTAAATGGTCAAAACTGGCAAACTTTTCCAGCCTTGTTACCTATAGTGGGGAACTTTCCCAATAACTCAGTACTACTCCTGTGTCTTGAGAATATGAAAGACAGAGCTCCAAGTTTTGAGGCTTAGGCTGAGCATGCTCTGGCCAGCCTGGACAAATTGTTAGGGCAAGGAGAAAGACTTATTTGGGAGCTGACAAAGCAAAAAGATGGAGCCTGTGGCCAACAGAGACCACTTGCCTGGGTGTTGTGGGTACAAGACTTGCATAGGAAACTGGTAAGATGGCTCAGCAGGTAAAGGTACTTGCTGCCAACCCCGAGGACCTGAGTTTGATCCTCAGAACCCATATGTTGGAAGGACAAACAGACTCCCCCAAGTTGTCCTTTGAGGCATACTCAAGTGCACATGCTCACACACACATGCACAATAAACAAATAAGCAAACATACATGGAGTCTAAAAGACATGTTAGAAAGGCTGGCTGGCGGCAGAGTGGTTAGAAGCTTCTGGAGGTCTACTCTTCTGATACTAAGGCAGAGGTGTTATCTGTGGGATATTCTGGGTTCTGTGAATCTCAAGGGAACAAATGCTGATTAGAAAATCATGAGGACTCATATTTTTTCAGTTCCTTTCCCAGGAATGGTTGATTCTGTGATTAATTGTTAGGAAAGAAAAGACCTCTTTTCTGTGGAGAAGGGGGAAGATAACAAATAGCTACTTTTCTAGGAGACAGATAATGAAAAGCTACTTCTCCAGGGTGGACGGAGAAGATAGAAACAACTTTCCGTGGGGGACAGGACAAAGGGAGACATTCTCTGGAGAATAGTCTTCAGTTTTCAGGTGGCTTCAGTCAGATGTGTCTTTTCTAACAAAGCCTGTAAAAACCAACAATATATTGCACAGCCACGTGGCCTTCAGAATGAGTACTTTTTAAAATCAGCTAAAAGCATGTAGCCTAGAGGCTTCACTCATCTCTTGCTAACAGCTCCCCCTGACCTGGAACTGGCCTTTTCAGGTCCACATTCCTTTCTATCTGCTGTTCTTCCCCAGTCCACAAGACACATTTACCCAAGACTTAGAACAACACCGAGGACAAATTTAAAAGGATATTTGAATGGCACTCCCTTGGGGAGGATATGTATTTTAGTCCCAGTGACATGAAACAGGACTCCTCCTTGGTCCCATGATCCATATGGTTACAGACCAGATGATCTTTTGAACAAGGTCAGAGTGAGACATTTTGCCAGCACATATGTGCCATTAGTTGGTTAAATACCCCGAAAATGACTCATCTTTGAAAATAGGCCATTTATTTTGCATAAGAATGGACATTAAGGGCCTGGGGAGATGGCTCAATGGGTAAACAGCTTTCCTTGCAAGCATGAGGATCCCAGTTTGTACCCGCAGTCAGGCATGATGGCACATGCCTATGATCCTAGCCAGGAGGAGACAAGAGGATTTCTGGAGCTCACTGGCTAGCAAGGTGTTGTCAATTCATTGAGCTCTGGGTTCAATGAGAGACCTTATCTCAAAAAATAAGGTGGAGAGTGATAGAAGACCACCTGCATCAGCCTCTGGCTTCCATACACATACATGCACACATGTATGTGTACTCACATGATAATATGCATATACCACATACCATCATAAATACATACAGAAAAGAATTCCTGTCAAAAATTAGAGCCGAGATGGATAATACAACGATAAAAGCACTGAGTTTGGCTGACCCAAATACAGTGCACCACCTGATGGAGATGACATGGTGTCGCAGACAGTGAGCTGAGAGCAGTGGACCCCATTTTCTGGGACCAAGGTCACTACTGTGCAGAACCGAGTACTGCATCGAACACTGTTCAGGTCTGTGTAATTCCCCTCTGTGAAGGTCAAAGCCCTTTCCTCCTCCAGCACCGTTTCCACACCCCCATGCACACAGCATCTGTGGGCCCTGCAGGTTGGGCTCAAGTGCCCCAGCTTCCCCCACAGGGACTTCTGGGTGACGCTGCAATGAGTCTTTCAAAGGCCAGTGACCAGCTCTGCACAGGGACGTTAACCCTGGTCTCCCTTTGTGCTCTGTCTTATTGGTATGTGTACCCTTGATTTGGGGAGAGCCAGCAGGAACATCACCCCACCTTTCCCTAGGACCAACCAGAAGTCAATATTTTCTGACAAACATTCCAAGAGCTGGCATTCCAAGGCCCATGTCCCTTTCCCATAGGGAAACCTATAGGCTGCTCCCACATAGAAAATGTGCACAGCAGTGGGAAGTGGGTGAGACCATGAAGAAGCCATAAGGAGCAGTAAAGACATCCTGCTCTCAGGACAGGGAGCCTAACTCTATAAGACTTCCTCTCTTAGAGTCCCACACCTTGCTCCCAATCACCACAGAGCCAGGGATCAGAAAGAGTGCCATTACATTTAACCCTTCATCACAGTCCAGCATCAAGCCAAAGGAGGCACAGGTAAACTATGCCTGCTGTCTGACACCATAACAGGAGTCTCTGCGTGGCAACCTTACCCACCACACACAGAAGACGGGCAGTGTTAGAAGGTACTGCTCTCCAGAAGCCATGTGCCACCTTGATCTCCCTAAGCTCCGGAAAGACTTTGGAGGCAACATAGATTATCTGAACCTCTAGGTCCAGATCAGCTGACATTGCAAATGAACTACAATCCACCTGGGCTGTAAAGTGTAATGCGTCTTCTGGTTGACCTCAACAAAGCCATCCTCCCCATATTAGTTTTTAGGTAGAGAATACACTACTCAACCAGAATACCAATGGAGAAATCTTAGTGAACTTTGCCAGATTGTGACTTGAGCCACTCAGAACCGAACAGAACTTGGAGGCTACGGTCATTATGATGCAAGACTCCAACTGTCTTTCTCCATCTGCCCAAACCCTTACTTAGGATTATAAAAAGAAAGCCTACTCTAGAGGAGTCCTTAGCCTGTCATGCATGAGCTAAATGGAAACTGACTTTCTCAGGAATGATCAGAAACACGAAATGGGGAAATGGATGACCTCAAGGATGCCCATGCAACTGACAGGTGCTTTGCTAGTGTTTTGCTAATTCCATGCACACGTGTGAATTTGATGAGTGAAGAAGGGGTCCCATGGAGCAACTGTGGACAGTGGAAAAGTATTTATGCTTGGAACTTGGTTAGGCTAGAAACAGCAACTGTTTATTTTGGCAGCAGATTGTCTCTCCTCAGAGATAAAGGAACTACCCTGAGAAGGTTGCCAAACCCCGAAAATAGTTTCACTCATTCTCAACACCAGATCCAAAGAAAACACACACACACACACACACACACACACACACACACACACACACA